>CAKNYM010031638.1:222-14759 GCA_932195095.1 Andricus curvator
GATTCCCGGGGCACATTTTGTCCGCTGGGACCCTTGTCCGCACGCATATTTTTGGATCTTATTGTTGATTCTATTTCATTTCGTAACTATATTTAATAATATCAACTTTCCAGCTGTTGCATATTCTCAATATTACATGAAAATCGACCAATAAGTGAATTGACACGATTCCCGGGGCTCATTTTGTCCGATTTGGCACTTTTGTGGTGATGGAAGAGTAATGTGGAAGTTTCTGTGCACATCTCGTAGATAATGTGTATCGAAATGGAAAGAAAAAAAGCATTGAAATTATTATTTTTTTTTTTGTGAAAAATTAACATTTTTCGAAAAATACTTTTTTTTGCTCCCATTTTTTTTTTAGCAAAATTCGAAAAACCGAAAGTGCAAATATTTTTTATAAGCATTATACTACAGTAATATGCAAAAAAAATTATGAAAAATTGAAAATTAAAAATTCGAAAAAATTAGTGAAACCGTCACCGGTAGACGTCTCTAACTTCAGCGCAATGGTCGGCTACTGCCTCGATTTTTTACCTGCGATCAGGGAAAAGGGTCAGATACTGTTTCTAATTTTTTTTTACCTAGATTTCTAAACCTACAAAATTTTCTGTGCTGTCGGTACCGACATAGTTTGAGAAAGTTTTCGTTTTGAAGAAATATTTGTTTAAATATTTTGTGTTCATTTTTGTTTCAGTTTTAATGTGTTTATTTAAGAAAAAATAATAATAATTGAAGAAATAGATTTTACTGTACCACTTTTTAACCATTAAACCGAGTTCTTCGTTTACATTTGTTACTGAAAGTTACTGAAATTTGATATGATATTGAATATACCTTTCACAAGACCTATGCAAAAATCCGGATTTATATGAATTATTCTTGTTAATAAATATAGTCCCAAAAAGTGAGAAATGCTAAGAAATACATTTTCTTTAATATCCGCGTGGGCAATGCGATTTTGTCACCCTAGCGCGAAACAGTAAAAGTGATCGATTCGACGATCGATGATGAGTCCGTTTGATAAAACTTACTGTTTCACACTAGTGACGGGAAAGTTCGGAAAAATTAGACTTTTAACCTTAATGCCAGGACTCGACTTGGGCAGAATAATAGACCCCCCAACGAGCGGTCAATGGGCTGGATATGAACCATGGAGTACCTTTAAGGCCATGTTACGAGTGGGTCACGTGACCGGATTCCTACCATGCCGACACTTTTTTTCAAAATCAACTTACGTTCACACGAAACGTGATATCGAGTTGAAAATTTGGGATGATAAATAAGAACCGCTAAGAAAGGCGGCTCTGGCCCTACATTTTTATAATTATGAAAAAAGTTTTTTTGTAAATAATTTTTTTTTGCTTTCTTCATGATTATTAACATTTAGAACCAGAGCCGCCTTTCTTAGCGCTTCTTATTTAATATCCCAAATTTTCAACTCGATATCGCGTTTCGTGTGAACGTAAGTTAATTTTGAAAAAAGTGTCGGTAAGGTAGGAATCCGGTCACGTGACCCACTCGTAACATGGCCGTAAGTCCATATTTTCGTGGTTGTGTCAATCGATCGTGGAGCCGATAACTTTTGCTGTTTAGCGCCAGGCCACGAAATCGCATTACCCTTCGCGGTATGTTAAGAAAATAATATGTTAACCAAGTGGTGGACTAGTCGATTACCAACGAGTATGAAGTTGCCGGGCGAGCGGCAACTTCATGAGGGAAATGCCTAATATTTCCCAACTTTCCCGTCACTAGCGTGGAAAAGTAAGTTTTATCATACGGACTCATCATCGATCGTGGAATCGATCGCTTTTACTGTTTCGCACCAGGGTACCAAAATCGCATTTCCTGCGCGGGTATTAAAGAAATAGATTTTGTTTTTTCTTTCAAATCGGTCAACATTAACCCGTGCATCCGGGCTTTTGAAATTAATATAGGGTTTTAAATGGGAAAAGCTCGTTTTTCGAAAAACTTACGAAAAAGTAGTACTTGTTATTAACTTTTTGCAAATTAAAGATTAGTCATCTTTCAAGGAATGTTCAAGAAATAATTTCAATCCAATAAACTTTAGTTTATTGGACCCCCTTGTATTATGCCTGAAAAGTGCTCCAAAAAATTAAAAATAGCAGTTTTATGTAAAATTCATGCTAAAGACTGTATTTTCTTTATTTGTTTAAAACTAATTATTCTCATTTGATAAGTCAACATTTTTTGAATATTTTAAACTAATTTTCAATTGTTGAAATAATTATTATTTGTTTAAATAATTTTTTTTTCGCTCGTAAGTCATGAAACGCTATTATTTTTGGGGATACATAAATGATACAGTTGATGATTTTCAAGAATAATAATTCTTGTTTAATATTTTTGGTAATTATTGAAAGGATTTTTCTCCTATAAATCGTAAAAACTTATTACTTTAGGGGGTAATTGACACAATTAACGAATGTTAAAAATAATATTTTGTTGTTCAAGATACTTGGCTAATTAAAAATTCGTGAATTAATAAATACTTTTCAAGAATTGTACATTAATTAAAATTCGAAACACGCATAAGTGTGTAGACCATGCAAAATTTAAAAGATTAAAAAATAAACATTTCAAGGTTCTAAGTTCTAAAACGTTTTAATAAAAAATTATTTAAAAAATTAATTAAAACTATTCAATTCCATGAATTCCATGAATTCCTTCAATCCCATTAATTCCGTGAATTCCTTAAATTCAGAGAATAACTTGAATTTCGTGAATCCCTTGAATTCCTTGGCTTCCATGAATTCCATGAATTCACTGCATTCCTTGAATTTCGTGATTTTCTTGAATTCCGTGAATTGTATGAATTCCTTGAGTTCCTTCAATTTTATGATTTTTGGGAATTTATTTAGTTCCGTGAATTCCATGAATTCCGTGAATTTGATGAATTTCGTGAATTCCTTGAATTCCATGAAATCCTTGAATTCCATGTATTCCCCTGAATTCCACGAATTCTGTGAATTCCATGAATTCCGTGAATTCAATGAATTCCGTGAATTCCATGTATTCCCCTGAATTCCATGAACTCCGTGAATTCCATGTATTCCGTGAATTATATGTATTCCGTGAAATTCATGAATTCCGTGAATTCCGTGAATTGACATGAATTCCGAGAAATTTATAAATTCTGTGAATTCCGTGAATACGTGCGCTCAGCCCCCTAGGTGGCTGGAGGCTGACGTCACGATTCTTATGGATTCATTCCTCGTGCAAAAATTCCGTACCACGTCCTAAGAAGTTTTACTTGAAAAATTGTCCTTAAGAAATTCAGGAACTAGTAGCTAGGTCTCGGATACGAGAAAAATTCACCGGATATTGATGTATTTTCGTAAATAATCTGCGAACTTTGAGGAAAAATGTACACTTTTTTTCGTGAATAATTGCAAAAATATTACGAGTAAATGGGAAGAAATTCTCAGAGAACTCACGAGCTTGCCCGAACAAATTTGGGTACTGGGAACTAGGTTCGCCTCCACGTGGTCTGCACAGTGCACACACACTCGATCTGATGAGTGACTAGAATTTTTATAAAACCTATATTGTCTGACCTCGAGGGCTGTGCGTCATAACGTACTCTTCGTTTATGTTTAAAAACTGGTGAGTTAGCAGTCTTTCAAGGGTTCGAATCCTCCGAGTTGCGAATTTATGAAATAATATAAATTAGTTCGAACTGTTCGTAAAAAAGTACGCAATTTATCCATACATTTTTCATAGAAATAAGATTCAATACTTCATTTTTTTATCTCATATATGAGACCTAGCTGCAAGTTTGTAACTTTTTACGGAAAAGTTTTTTCCGTATAACCCATAGGATATCCTGCAGGTTGAAATTTGGGATATCCACAGGATCCTATTGCTTTGAGGGAATCTTTATTACCTAGTTGTATTATTTCTTACTTAATCGAGAATTAAATTAAAATTAATTTGTATTAATAATTCATATTTTCACATCAAATATTACCCTTTTTCATTGTACATGACTAAATCTCGTCGGCTTCTTTTTTATTTCGCGAATATTTTATGTTTATTATGTGTTATAAGTATTGTAATGAAAAATCGCAGTTACAATAAATGAATCGTTTAAATCTTCCTTTCATCTGCCGGATGAAAGGAGTAAGTGCTGTCCACATGTATAATAATAGTATATTATGCGCCGAGGCGCATAATGAGGGTCTTTACGCGACGAGCGGCAATGCTCGCAGGACGATCGAAGCCGAGGCGAAGCCGAGGCGAGATAAGTCCTACGAGCATTGTAAGCGAGTCACGTGAAGTCCCGAATTGTGCTCATTGGCGCATATATTATTTTATGTGGCGACGGTGCATTTACAAGTTTTGTTGCGACAGCGCACAGTATCGTAATGTAGTAAATTACGATACAGCGGAGTGTAATGTGAAGAGTGTTAATGCTTATGAATTTGAGTTTATGCGAGGGGTTGACAACTCGACCGATTGGGTGTACACTAGGGCGTATCGAAAAAAATAAATTTGTTTGCGCAAAGTTCTAATAGCAATGAAAACTTTCTTTTGGGAGTCAGAAACTATCCCCTAAAGTTTCATAAAAAAAAATCCTTCTGTCTCCGCATCGTAGATATAGCTAAAAATCACAAAAAACGAAGCACTTCTTGAACTTTGAACAGCAAAAAATTTTTTTTTTATATTTAAATTATCAATAAAAATAGTTCAAGGCAAGTCGATTTATACCTGTACAGCGGAAATTCCATTAAAATATTTTTTACCCTCCCTAATTGACTTTGAAATTTAAAAAAATAGAAAAAAGTCGACTTTTTCGCTATTTTCTTAGATTCATGGTAAATTTCTCGACTATTTGACCATATAATGTGTGATATACGTTAATTAGAATGTATTTGCAATATGTTGCAACAATAATATATAAGGAATGTTGACATTAAAATAATTTTCATTGACTTTGAATTACAAGAAAATATATAAAAGTGATATATTGCTCTTTATTTGACAATCAAATTAATTTTCGGTATATAAATTATCAGAAAAAATAGTTCGAAGCAAGTAGATTTGTACTAACATAGCAAAAAATGATTCAAATATTTTTTACCCTACCTAAGTGACCTTGAAATTTCAAATAGTCGAAAAAATTGCCGTAACTCTAAGAAAATAGCGAAAAAGTTAATCGAAAAAGCTATATCTACGATGCGGAGACAGAAGAAATAATTTTTTTTTTATGAAACTTTAGGGTAGTGTTCCTGACTCCCTAGAGAAAGTTTTCATTACTATTAGAACTCCGCGCAAACAACTTTATTTTTTTCGATACGCCCTAGTGTACACCTACTTCTGACTTCAAGGTACTTCAGGATATTTCAATGATTCCAGAAGATTTCACTGACTTCAAGAGATTTCAAGTGGCTTTCAGGAGATTCCAAGTGGCTTCAAGAGAATTCAGTGACTTCAAGTGACTTCATGTGAATTCACGTGACTTCCTGTGAATTCAAATGTCTTCAGATATTTCAGGTGATTTCAAGTGACTTCAAATGAATTCAGGTTATTTGAAGTAACTTCACGTAAATTCACGTGATTTCATGAGAATTCACATGACTTCATGTGTATTCAAATGACTTCAGATATTTCAAGAGATTTCAAGAGACTTCAGGAGAATTCAAGTGACTTCAAAGAGGCCGTGCATATACCACGTGGACAATTTTCTACTACATTTTTACCTCCCGCCCCCACTCCTTGTGGACAAGCCTTGACTCTTGAAGAACCCTCCCCCCTGGTGCCTCTGACCACGTGGAACTATTTCATATTTTATGAAATTATGGATATTCTTGGTATTCAAAAGCTACGAAGCCAAAAGGAGCTGTGAATTGGCTGAAAATTCGGTTTTTCTTAAAAACATAAGCTTCATGATACAAATACAAAGTAAGAAGACCGAACAAAAATTAGTGAACATTTTTTTTAGTTTTTTATGTGTTTCTGAAAAGAAAACAGCAGATTCAGAAGAACGCGAGTTCACGTTAGGGTGGTCCAAAAATGCATTGGAAGTTTTTTTTTCTTCGAATTTTCATACATATCGACCCCAAATTTGTTCGAATCCACACAAAAATAAATGCGTCGAAAAAAAATTATACTCAGAGTTTCCGCCAGTCCCATGAAGCCCCACTCGTATTTCCCATAAGAAAAAAGACGTTTTTGTACATTTTATTCAGATGCGTCAATATTAGGTGAATCGAGTTGAAACTCAACATTGCTCCTCACAATTAGCTATAGAATACAATTGAATAATTACCTCTTAAATATCGTCCCCATAAGTCTGCTTTATAGGGCCCCCAAAAAATCCTGTGAGTGAAACAATGGGGTTTGTGAGTTTTTGGCGCAATTATGATTATTTGCAGTTTTTTAAAATACAAGTTGTTTTTAATACGTGAAATACTACTTTCCACTGATAATAATTTAATCATCAAAGTACTAAACTTCATTGAAGAATATCTATGCGACGAAAAATGATATCTTCAATTTTAAAAAAGCTTTTTAAAGTTTGAGAGTTGTACTTTTGGGTGGCATGACCCGATTTTAGAAAAAAAATTCGCGATGTAACATAAGCTCAAATATACCAAAAAAACGCACTTTTAGGTTAGGATATCTCAAAAACCTGACGTGCTGGGAAAATTCTGACTTCGGATTCGGATTCTACGCAGAAAATTGCATCGGAAATGACCCTCAGTTGGCCAACAATAATCGCAACTCATTTTTTGCAGATCTGTGTAATTAGATGTTTACATAAAAAAGAAATCTGCCCGCTTTGCGGGCACATTCTCATGGCGCGCTTCGCGCGCGGCTCGCTTCGCTCGCAAGTTTGAGCGCTCCTAGGGCGCGCGACTGTTGGACCTCGCGCTTCGCGCTCGATCATATATTTATCTCGCGCTTCGCGCTCGATTATGTATTCACCTCGCGCTACGCGCTCGGGCGTATTTGCATCGCGCTTTACGCTAGGCTCCTCTAGATTTTTGCACTTCGTGTTCGATTTCGATGAAAAGAAAAAGTTTGTTTGCAAATATTATAAAATTATCAAAACCTCTACATATTAAGTGATTGTTAAATTTATTTTTATTTCAGGCTGAAAAGGAACTTTATTTACTCAAGGTTCTATCGACCTTAAGGAACACATTCTCATCCAGACACTCGCGCTTCGCGCTCGATATTTGATTTGAAAATTATTTGAAAATTATGATAGAAATAAAAAAGTTTGAGCGCACTTACGGCGTGCGATTTGGTAAATACACTGAGCGCGCACTTTGTGCTTCGTGTTATATGTTCTTCATATACAAATTACTAAATTTGTATTTGATTTCAAATGAAAAGTAATGATATAATTCAGGCGACAAATTTTATTAGTTAACATTTTATTTTAGCCTGTGCCGTTTATCAAAAAAGTTAATTTTTTCATTTTGAATATATTCTTACCACAAAAATTGATTACGGGTTTGTAAGTCTTTTTTGAATGCACAATTTTTGTTCATTTATATGTTTTCGTACCTTGCATTGTTTTTTCAAAAATTTGATTTTTTTTACTGTCAATGTTATTTTCGCGAATAAAACAAAAACCACGCATCCTATCGAAACATGAGTCACAATAAATTTTTACCTCTTCCTTGGATGAACAAATTTTGTTTCGGTCATTTTTTCGTAGCTGGTAATATTCGTCTGAAAATTTGATTTTTCTATTTTCAATGCTGTTTTTTACGAATAAAACAAAAACTACACGTCATATCAAAAAGTGAATGATAAGAAATTTGTAGATCTTTTTTAGGTGCACAATTTTGGTGAGATAATCTTTTCTGGTATCTTGCATAGTTTGACAGCAAAATGGCTTTTTTGATTTTTCATTAATTTTTTGTGCGATCAAAATTTGAATTTTTTATTTTTCAAAAAATTCAAAAAGTTGTTATGAAAATATTATAGGGTGTTCAGGAATCAACGTTTTTCTGCTCTTGACTTTTTTTCATATCGTGCGTTTTTCGGCTTAAAATGTTCATTTTAGTTTGTTTTTTGGAATTTTGAAAATGCTATAACTCCAGTAATTTTTTTTTTATCACAAAAAGTCATAAGAATATTTTGTTCGTCATTTTGCGTACTACTAATAACCGTACATACAATTTTCAAATCTTCAAAAAAAGTGGTCTCAAAAAATTTTCAAAATGTGCTCACTTTTTGGATTTTCATCCAAAATAGCTGGTTAACGAACTCGTTCTCTATTTTTCGACCATAAAAAAGTGTGCCAAAGCTCAATCAAATCTGATCATTTTTTCGAAAGTTATCGTGGCTACAGACAGACAGACAGACAGACAGACTACAGACTACAGACTACAGACAGACAGACACCTTCGTAAAAATCGTTTTTTCTGACTCAGGAGGTCTCAAAACGTGGAGATTTGATGAAAACCGACTATGTCAAATTTTACATAAAACCAATACCTTCTCATTAGAATGAGAATGTAAAAATTGATTAGCAGTTCGAACTCGAAAGTTCATTGCATCACTACCCGTTTCGGGTAGTGTTTCTAGGTGGATATTTATTACCAATGTTGGCCCACCACACCCACGACGGGCCAATAGCACGCAGTATTCCTGAACGGTCACCCACCCAAGTACTAATCGCGCCCAACAATGCTTAACTTCAGTGATCTTACGAGAACTGGTGTTTCCAGCGTGGTATCGCCATTACATACATTGTTTAAATAATTTATCATAGTTTTTAGCAATTTTCTCTTAGAATAGAGTTAGAAAGTCGCGGTTTTTTCGAATTTTAGAATTAGAGTGAGGTAACAATTATTTAAAATTAACAAGAATAATTGGTTAACCAGTTTATTTTTATTTTTAATAATATTCTCTTTGAATAATTCTAGAAAGTTGCGTTTTTTGTGAAATATTTAACTTTTTGTTTTTTTAATGAAATTATTATTATTTATAACTATGTTATCTTTTAGTAATGATAGATAGTTGCAGTTTTTTCTGAAATGTTCTAGTTTTTGTCAAATTTTCACTTAGTGTGATATAACACTTAGTGAAATAATACAAGTTAACAAACCTAATTATTTAAAAAAATTATTATTGTTCATAACTATCTTCTCTTAGATAACTGCTAGAATGTTGCATTTTTTTAATTTTTAACTTTGCTTTGACTTTTTAGTTACGAAAAAATAATAAACAAGCAATAGAGAGAATAATTTTTGCAACAATCTTTCTTTTTGTGAATATATTTTTCTGAAATAAAACATATATTTGAAATATTTCTCAAATTTTTTACACGGATCATATTATAAATGTAAATTTTCCTTGAAGAAGTTAATGAGAATTAAAAAGTCAAAGACAAGCTGAAAATTTCAGAAAAAGCTGCAACTCTTTAGCATCACTCTGAGAGAAGGTAGTTATAAACCATAATGAATTGTATAAGCAGTTATGTTTGTTAACGTGCATTAATTATTATCATCTCACTAAGTAAAAAGTGGACAAAAAGTTAAAAATAAAAAAAAAACCGCAACTATCTAGCATTATTATAGGGGAAGATAGTTTAAAACAATAATAATTTGTGTCAAAAATCATGGTTGTTAAATTTCATTAATTATTACCTTCCTATAGTTTGAAAGTGGACCAAATTTGAAAAATTGACTGCATTTTTCTAGCATTAGTCGAAAAGAATATTATTATAAATAATTTATATCGTAACGTGAATTTTTTGTTTCAGGTCATTCCATTTGAACAATTACAGAGAAAAGTAACATGTTTTAATAAAAATATAATATTGCTTGGAACGAATTATTTTCAAGAAGAATTTTGAACTTCAATTTCAACAACCACAGTCGCATGAAACATATTTCAATAAAAATATGATAATTAGGGGAAATAATTTTTGAGAATATTTTGTTTTTCAAAAAGATAGGATTAACATTACATCCATATATTGCGTATTATGAACGTCGTTATATTTTATTGTAACATTATTGTACTTTAAATCAAATTTTTTTATTATTTGCATATCTTTGGAAGTAAGTCTACAATTATTACAATAATTATTGTATTTATTAATTTGAAGAAATATGTAACTTTTATACATGGTTTTTATTTATTGTATATTATTTTTTTGACAATGCTTTGTAATTATTGATCCGCCATTTTGAATTTGTAATTTTTGATGTCAAATTCGAAATCAGCGACCCCGAAAACCTACGTATACCAAGTTTCAGACAAATTCAACGTAAAATCGAATTTTTGCCACTTTTACCGGTCTCCTGGCCCACACAGAGAAAAATGAGAAAGAAGAGTTCCATATTCAGTACAGAAATTGTTTAATGATTACCAAATTTCAGGAATAGATGCACAAAACACGGGAAGGATTGTGAAACTACACACTAATCATTAAAAATGTGTATCTCTCCTGCATAGAACCTTATCTTTTAATACTTTAAAGTTATTGTATACACTTCGTACGTTACTACCTACACTGTTAAACATGTTTGGAATTCTCCAACACTTCTACAATACAAGCGTAAGGCAAAATTGCAAACACGGTATTGGAATGCCGAAATTGCAATTCATGTATTGTAAGCGTCGGAAATCGTGAAGTCACCGTCGAGAATTCCAATACATGTATTGTAGCGTTTATATCGCTGCATGATCCGTTGCATTTGAAAACTACAACATTATGTATTCTAGCGTTACTCTACGTTTCGGAAATAAACTTCCAATACATTTAGTGGAAGTTTTATGCGGAAATTTTTAACAGTGTACAATTTGAGTGCTTAAACCTTTGCACAAATGAAAAACTAGTCTCTCCTAAAAAGTGCGTTTTCTCAAAAAAGAATAGAAAGAATAAATTACTATACTTTCTAGAATCAATAATGGAAATCTATATATCGTGTCTCAGTTTTCGGAAGGACGAAGTCTTAATCGAAATATAGTTTATAGTGTTGTATTGGGAACTCGACTGAGTTTGCAGCAGTCCAGTAACCATTCCTGGATGTCCCGCACTCAATAACGTTCGGACAGCACCGTACCGAAGCTTGCTTGCATGATACAATAAGGACGTTCAGTACCTCTTACTTTAGAATCCAGAATACCAGATTGCAGAGAGAGCTGACTGCTGCGTTGGAAACCCGGGTTCAATCCTCGGCAACTACGTTTTTCATCTAACATGACTTTTTCTGTTTCAGCAAATAAATGTTCATAATTTAATGTTTAAAACTTATTGAATATATGTATGTATAATATATAAATAAATGTAAGTTTATAAAATGAAAAGTGACTATATCGACCCGTCAACAGCCGCCGCTCTGTGTTCTTGTGAATTCTTTTTGGCCGATCATTCTTTACTGTTGCGAGTCTAGGAACGATTCCTATTCTGGACTGGACTCCGTACAGTGCGCTAGGAGAGTCATACCGTCGACAAGCTGTAATCTCTTTAGTTGCCTAAAGGAGTTAGTGCAGCGATTGCACTTGAGTCAATAACTGATTTTCAATCTCGAATTTTTTTTACAACGCCACTTCAGTAATGGATACCTCGACTACCAGCACTAAAGAACCAATTTTTCACTTCCATTTTTCTCCGTGCACTGTGCAGCGCCCGTGTGGCGCCTGCGTGATTAAAACCTGCTCAAGAATCCGAAGCTTTGAATACTGTTAACACTGAGAAAATGAAAAACTTTGTGAATAATGTGAAATTTGCAGATATTGAAGATTGTGATACAATAAAATACTAGACACAGCACAATTATTCGCTTAGAGTACATGTAAGCCGTCAAACTGGCAACTCTGTAGGAAGAGAGTTGGATTCGGCATTAAAAAATGCATTGAAAAATCATATATTGCTTTTCATTGAAAAAATTTTTACAACATTTTATCTCATGATTTGCGATTTTTCAAAAAAAAATTTGATTAAAAAAATCTCGAAAACCTGATTGTATTTGGTTGAAGCGAATTGGACAGAATTATTACTTTGGAATTATTGGTTGAAGTAAATTGGACATAATGATTGCTTTGGAATTATTAGTACTATTATCATGGAGGTAATTGTGTTTTTGTTATTTTAAATTGAGTACATATTGTTTGGCTTAATGGTATACTTACTTACTTACATATTGTGTGAAGTAAATTGGACAAAACGATTGGTAATGATGATTTTTATTTGGCTGAATTTCTCAATTTTAACAATAGCGATTACTTTCTACAATATTTTAATTTCATTGGATTGAGGTCATACATATATTGTGTGGAATAGGGTTATTTCCAAAGTCAGATATCACTTTTCCAATGAATGGATCTTATAGATTGTATAATTCTAATTTTAAAAACGCCCATAAAATATTTTTCGCAACACCCACCTCGAAAGTACTTCGTTCCATGTAGCTAAATTATATGCAAAGTGACTAATTCCGGATAACAATGCGGGAATGATATTGGCGCATGAGCAGTTCGATTGTTATATACTTTCCACATCAGCAGAATGTACGCGCATGCGCACTTTGCAGATAAGCAACTTTCCGCAGCGCGACAATTCGGGGGCAACGTAGCAACAGCAGCGCTCAGTGTCCAAGCGAACAGCTGATGAAAGGTGCGAGGTTAAAGTCGACGTGTTTAGAGTGTTGTTGCAAAAAATAGCGTGTGATACACGTGCGCACAGGCAATTGCTGACTCGTGTGATTTCAGCATTCCCCTTCAGCTCTTCGCACTCGTCCTCGTTTTCGTACTCGCTTCGCTCGTGCGCTAACCTCCAACTCGTGCTTCGAGCCTCCGGCTCATGCTGACAAATTTACACTCGTTGGCAATCGCCTATTTTGCGCACTTGTATCACAAATAGCTATTTACGTATTGTTTACTATTTTTAATTTAATGTTGAAATATGAATTTTCTATCACGATGTCGATTGGATGGCCCCTCTGACGTAAAAAGGGTCGGATTTTCCACCAATCACAGCTTATGTGTCAGTGATTCTCAAATATCTTTTTCTGTGCCGATGTTTTGTTTTGGTTATCTGCACATCGAAAATAGAAGTCGCAAAATATTGTTTAAAAAAATGTCTAAGGAGGGTTTCGTAAAAGCCAATAGCGGAAATCTACCGAAAATAGATATATTTCTGGTATCGGAGTATTTTAAGAGTAATTGTGACTTCGTAAGTGCAGAAATACGAGGAGTGAAAATGAAACGGTTAGGTGGCCTAACCTCTTTATCATAAGTTTCGTTAGTTTCCATCAAAGCCACATCGTCACATTGATAATTATGAGAAACTCTGAGTCGCGTGACACCCACGTGACACCAACTTGAATAAGTGTTTTCCCGCCTTCAATTTTCAATAATTTTTTTCTGCTGAATGACTCAACAGAAAAAAAAATTAGAACGCACGTTGAGTTTAAATTAAAATTATCTATTAAAAAATTATTTTATCTAAAATTGCGAAACAACCCTATTGAAATAATATACAAATGTCACAAGTAATTGAAAACATTGAAATTGGCTAAAATGGAGAAGTTGGAGAAAAATTAATAGCGACAACTAATGAAAAAGAAGAAATAAATATTGACAATGAAATTACTAAAACGAAGAATGGTAAAAATTATTGCGCTGAAGTTAGAGACGTCTACCGCGTGACGGTTTCACTAATTTTTGTGAATTTTTAATTTTTAAATTTTTTTTTGTATATTACTGTGGGACAATGTTTATAAAAAAAATTGGCACTTTCGGTTTTTCGAATTTCAATCTAAACAAAAAATGGGAGCAAAAAAAAGTTTTTTTCCAAAAATGTTAATTTCCCCCCCCCCCCAAAAAAAAAAATTTCAATGCTTTTTTTTCCATTTCGATACACATTATCTACGAGATGTACACAGAAAGTTCCAAATTACTGTTCCATCACCAAAAATCTGTCAAAACCGACAAGATGTGCCCTTGAAATCGTGTCGATTCACCTATACGGTCGATTTTCATATAAAATTACGAATATGTGACAGTTTGAAAGTTCGTATTACTAAATATATTTACAAACGAAATTAAATCAACAATAAAATCGAAAATTGGCCGCGCGGACGTGGGTCAAATCGGACCCAACGTGCCCCGGAACCCGTGTCAATGCACTTATAAGTCGATTTTCATATAAAATTAAGAAAATGTGACAAATTGAAAGTTGAGATTATTGCATATATTAACCAAACGAAATGAAATCGACAATAAAATTTAAAATTGGCCGCGTGGACGTGCGTCAAATCGGACCAAATGTACCCCGGAAACTGTGTCAATGCACTTATATGGTCGATTTTGATGTAAAATTAAGGAAATGTGACAGTTTGAAAGTTGACATTATTAAATGTATTAACCAAACGAAATAAAATCACAGTTTGAAAGATGAGATTATTGCATATTTTAACCAAACGAAATATAATCAACAATAAAATCGCAAATTGGCCGCGCTGACGTGGGTCAAATAGGAACAAATGGGCCCCGGAAACGATGTCAATGCACTTATAAGTCGATTTTGATGTAAAATTAAGAAC
>CAKNYM010031638.1:14769-34039 GCA_932195095.1 Andricus curvator
AAATATATTAACCAAACGAAATAAAATCAACAATAAAATCGAAAATTGTCCGCGCGGACGTGGGTCAAATAGGACCAAATGTGCTCCGGAGACCGTGTCAATGCACTTATAAGTTAATTTTGATGTAAAATTAGGAAAATGTGACAGTTTGAAAGTTCATGTTATTAAATATATTAACTAAACGAAATAAAATCAACAATAAAATCGCAAATTGGCCGCGCGGACGTGTGTCAAATAGGACCAAATGTGCCCCGGAGACCGTGTCAATGCACTTATAAGTCGATTTTGATGTAAAACTAAGAAAATGTGACAGTTTGGAAGTTCATATTATTAAATATACGCAAACACAAAGTTCTTCCATATTTGTCTTCCTGAAAAATTATAAATAGCTTTCTTTACAGGAGATCTAAATTATTTACACTAAGGAGAAGCATGCGTCACTGAGTGAAAGATTTTTCGTTGATATCAGTCCAATATAACGTGTAACAGCAGTTCTAAGCAGTAGCGATGGCCCCACTGACGAAGCTATCATGTCTTTTATATTTAAATTAACGTTGCTAAGATCTTGCGTATATGTAAGTTAAGTAGCACGTTGACAAGCCCACCCTAATATATGCAAATTAATCTCAGTTCACTATAAAAGAAGTAGAGTTTACATTCTGATTAGTGACACAATATAAAAAATACTGAGGTTGCTTTTCGATTAAGAAGCTTCCTTACTTTATGTGATTTTTCTAAGGATATTGATTTTCGTCCCAGCTGAAAATTCCAGTACAGTAACCTCGGAGCATCATGTATATGTTTCTGTACACTGTACAGGAAACCTTGATGTTCTCTGTGCAGGAATTTGGCGAAGGAAACTGTGCATGTTCCTGAAAATTAACTTGTATGCAAGCTAAACTTCGAAAGATATCATGTACAGATTTCTTCACAGAGTGAATTGAGGCGCGGATTGATGTATAAGAACTTGTTCAGGATTCTGTACTGCCGTTCAAACATGAAAAGTCGTAACAAAATTTTGAACGAGTTCCCAACCACCCTAACCTCAAACTTCTAATTTTTCCTATTTGCAAATTTCATCTTGTTTGCTTATCATTTGAATTTCAAATATCATATATTAACTTCATTTTCGTTTAGAAAGGTAATTCCATAAAGTTAAGTTAAATTTGACATTTATTGATTTTATGATTAATTTTTTCTGTGATATGTGAATAATCCTTCGTGCAATCACAAAATTTGAGGTTAGAATAATACGGTACATGAACCTGCATAGGAAATCATCCAGGAGGGTTCGCTAGTGGCTTGGCTATCTCTTACTAGTGGGTTGGATCTTCAATAAAATAAAAGGAGGCAACTTTATAACTGCAAACGACATAAATTTTCGTGGTGGCTCTCTGTAAATCACCGTATACGTGTTTCTGTGCCAGAACTCGTGCCTCAATTTACTTCACAAAGGAACCCTGTAAACCCTGCCAACGGCGATACCACGCTGAAAACACCAGTTCTCGTAAGATCACTGAAGTTAAGCATTGTTGGGCGCGGTTAGTACTTGGATGGGTAACCGTTCAGGAATACCTGCGTGCTGTTGGCCCGTCGTGGGTGTGGTGGGCCCACATTGGTAGTAAATAACCACCTACGAACACTCCCGAATCGGGTAGTGAGGCAATGAACTTTCGAGTTCGAACTGCTAATCTATGTATGTATGTAAGGAACCCTGTAAAGAATCGTTCCAGAGGTTCCTTTGTCGTTGCAGGTTCCTTGGTAGGAACAATTTTCACAATTTTTACAATTTTCGTATCCATATTACATTTTCATAAAATGTTTTAACTCATTTTTAACGAAAATAATAATTTTTTCTTAATTGTTTTATCTTTTTCTATAATAAGTAACTTTTTATAATTCACTTATTGTATTTTGTAATTGGCACACCGTATGTCAAATTCTTATAGAAAAATTATATAAATTTATAGAAATGATAATGATCAGAGCCGTAACTAGGGCGGTGTCGTCGGTGCCTCCGCACCGGGCGCGCCGGTCACGAGGGGGCGCAAACAAGACCAAATTAACACTTTTTTACCTAACTTTATAAAGAAAAAAAAGTTTATCGCAATTAGCCTACGACAAAAATATCCAAATATTAACTTAACAAATGGCAATTTGTTTTACTTCAATTTAATGATTATTTTAATTAGCAGAGCTAAAAATGTAAGCAATAATTATCTCGGCTCTGGATAGAGATTTTAAGCTGAGCTCTAGCTTAAAAGAAGCTTCTCCATTCAGCGGTTTTATTTCAAAAGTTGAACATTCAATAAAAATTATTAATGTCTGAATTAAAAGCGTCGGAATAATTACGATCTTAATGAGTTTCAAATACTGGAAAACTACACTACAAGTCTTGATCGTCGTTCAAAACGACGAGAACTGTAGATTGAAACGACGAAATCGTAGTTCAAAACGACGATACGTATCGTCGTTTGAAACCACGACTCTCGTCGTTTGAAACGACGTGGATCGTGGCTTGAAACGATGATCGCGCTGCAACCAAAAACTGGAGGCGTGGCCTGATTCAGGAATGCAAGAGTTTCGTAGTTTCAAACGACGATCCATGTCTTTTCAAACGACGAAGCGATTCGTAGGATGAAACGACGATATTCGTCGTCGCAGGCGACGAGGAGTCGTCGTTTTGGACTACGATGACCTTTCGTCGTTTCAAACGCTGATTTTTCTCTCCGTGTAGTATTGAAAAAACGTCCTTTCTCAGCATTGTCCAATTTACGCGTGAAAGAGATCCCTTCAAAAAAAAGGGTCAAGCTCCCGAAAGCCATAGGCGTAGACTTTATAGGCTGAATGACGCTTTAAAGATTCGTAATGTCTGATGTGCAGCGAAGAGAAGATTCAATCTACGCCTATGGCTTACAGGAGTTTGACCCTGCTTTTTGAAGGGATCTTATTCACGCGTAAATTGGACAATGCTGAGAAAGGACGTTTTTTCTCTATCCAGAGCCGAGATAATAATTTTTTTACATTTCCAGCTCTACTAATTAAAATAATCATTAAATTGAAGTGGAACAAATTGTCATTTGTTAAGTACATGTTACAGAATACTCATGAATTTTTTCAAATTTCTGGTACCAATTTTTGAACATGTGGAGGACTTCAAAGTCTACATGGTGAAATTTGAGGGTCATTTCTCCTGTTTTTTTCACACATTTTCTGTCACAGGAAAGACAACATTTTGTTGACGAAAATCAAACTAACATCGTTTTATAAGCATAATGTTGAAGAATGTTTCTGTCTTTGACTTAACATTCTGAAATTTTTTTTCGCCGAGTAATACAGCTTCAAAGCCAGGTGTCAGGACTTTTGGACCCGAGTTTAGTTACTGCTCTGATGATGATATAGAAGTGTGAGGATTGCCGAAAAGGGATATAAGTAATGTTCAAAAGTGTCCGTAATTTTAGAGGTTAAAATACAACTTACGATAAAAATGGGATAAGCCTAATCAAAAAGCTGAAAATAATTTCAACCATGTGAAAGGAAACAATTTTATAAAATAAAAAATACAATTAATCAAAACCCCCTTAGATGAGATCTTTCCTGTTTTTCGAAAGATATCGGTAATAATTGACCCAAATATTATATGCATAAAAAAGATTTTTTTATTGGCATTAGGGTCGATAATATTTGTTTTGTGTTCTCTAATTAATTAAATTAAAATATATTTATTTTTAAATAGAATAAAAATGAGATTTTTTGTGTTTCGTCCCGGTCTGTCTCACTGGCCTCGTCAGTAAGGCTATGTGAATCAGTCCTACCTTATACATTTTGATTGATCTAAATTCATTATAATTTATATTTTCCAAAAAGAAATTTTTTTTTAGTTTTGTTTGTCAATTTTATACATTTTGCAGTCAATAATATGGTGCATTTCAACCACGGATAGGGGTTGAAACTTAATATAATTGATATAAAATTTGATTTTTTGAAAACACAAGTTTTTCTTAATGTTATTGCAGCCACGGATAAGGGCCACAACTTAAATTAAAAGATCAACAATTACCAAGTCGAAAAAAATTATTATTACTTCTCCTTCTCTGCCAATATTTCTATCCTTGCATATTATTCTTGTTACAACTGCGCGAATTGAGGCTTTGTTTGGACGTCGCTAAGTTATCACATGTAATATAACAACACTGGCACAAATAAAAAATGTAAACACTTTTTTAGCCTAATCGTTTTTTTTAATCATATTTAAAATTTAAAAATTTAAGTCATTTTCACTCTGTGATTAGAAAAGGACCCTTCTGGTCTGAGATCCAAAAGGAAACTAGCATATTTTACGAATTTCACAGTAACAGTAAGCCGACACTCAGAATTTTAAAGAGAGGTTATACCCGTAAACTCGACAACGTGGCACTGAATGAATTAGTACCTAAGGGTCAAATCTCGACAAAATTCTATAAGTTTTCTTTCCTCTATTTGAAAAGCCGGTTGATAAATTCTGGAAAATGTATTTCTTAAAAGATATATTTGTCCTTTTTTGTTCTTGTATTAGTCAAGAACCAATTTTCTGTAGTACAGTAAGGTTTAAGTAATTAGTCTTATTTCTACTAGATCGAAGCTCACTGTTAAAAATGTTTGCAATTTTAATATACATTTAATATACATTTGTATATTAAATCTAAAACCTAGGTATACGGAATCGCCATTAAGAGACTATGTTATTAAATTTCATATACCGCATATTGATCATTTATCAGAAAAGTCCGATATTTGCACTTTACAAAAATTAAAAACAATTCTGGCAGCAATTTTCAATTATAAATGATCAAAAAGAATATTTTCTCCTAGATGAATGTAAACTACACTGGTTTTTCAGAGACAAGTTCAATTAAACAAATAATTAAGAAACCTAACCTCCAAGCACCTGTACTCACGTTAAAATTCTAACATTCGCAGCGAATTTTAGGAATAATTCCACCCGTACGTTGCACTTTAATTTTAAGTAAGAATTTAGTCGACGAATGTAAGGTTATTGCTTTATTTTTTTTAATTTGACAAGATCTGAAGGTATCAAAGGACTTGTTGTTTTCACGCATTCTGTTTTACCGACTTTAACATAGATGTATATTAATTTTACAACATGATGGTATATTAAAATTAATGTACGGTATGTGCAAATGACTTTACTCACATGTATATTAAATTTCGATCAGATTTTTTTAACAGTGGCTTTTAAGCACTCTCGATGTAGGAGAAAGAAATAAAATTAATAAAATTTTCTTTTGGGAGCGGGGATCTTGTTTGCACATTTTCGACACGACCATGGACGATATATACATTGTCTCGTGTCTCAAAATTTCTCCTAGCCTAATCTGCATACATACTATTTTTAATAATTCAATTGATTGATTAGTTAATCGATTAATTAATTAATTATTAATTAATTTATTGATAATTAATTAATAATTAATTCTTCTTACGCTGCGTGGGGAAAATATTCTGTTCGTCGAAAGTTTTAATTTTGATTTTCAATTCTATTGTTAAGTACAGTAATTGGTTAGAAGTTTATTTGAGGACTGACGCTGAATAAAATTTTCTAAATTCATGTTGCCGCCCCTAAATCTATAAAATTAAAATGGTTGTACATATCAATGTAATATTACCTTTATTGTATCTATAATTAAACTTCAAATTTATTTATTTATTTGAAATTATAATTAGAAATTTAATAACTCAATTTCAATTCCTAAGTCGAGAGTGCTTAAAAGCTTCGATTTCTTGAGGAAAGGGGGTGGTATTATTATTATTATTATTATTATTATTATTATACTATTACGCCATTTCCCTTTCGGGGTAGGCGTTACTTGCTCGGTTGGAAAATAGTAGTGTGTAGATGGCTATATAGGTATAAGGTAGATAGGTATATAAGTGTAAGGTATAGATATTTTAGATTGATCTAGAATTCTCGTGTTATTTATTTAAATGACACGTTCATTCCGCAACACTGCTCCGACCCAGGTTGCTGATCAATCTCTCTAGCGATCACCCCAAGTGAAGAGCCTCGCAAAATTGTTATGAGTGGTTCCCCACTTGGGCCCATTAGTATCCAAGGTCTTTGTTTCAGGCGTCATTCATTCTATTGTCACTCTATTTACAAACTATTTGTCTCCACACTTTTCTGTCCTGGCATACTACTCTATCTTTCTTTACGTCCATGCATTTTTTCATGCAAGCTCTTGTGTTTCTATGGCCTCTTATGTCTCTTGGGATTAATGTCTCATTTACAGATTCTAACCATTCTTTCGGCGGTCTACCTCTGGGCATTCTGCCATTTACTTTACCTTTATACACTTGTTTGGTCAGTCGTTCATCTTTCATTCTTTCACGATTTCCGAACCATCTTAACTGATTTCTTTCCCATATGTCAACTAGTTTTTCTCCTGTACCACATTCTTGCAGGATTATCTCGTTTCGGACTTTGTCCATCAGTGTTTTCCCACATATTGTGCGCAGAGGTTTCATGCCAATCACGTTAATTTTACTCCTGTCCTTTTCTTGACATGTCCATTTCTCGCTACCGTATAGTACAGTTGGTACGAATATAGAATTATTCATGGCTATTTTAGCTTTTTTTTTATTTTTTATTTGTTAGGATGGACCCTGCTCTACCGATAACCTGCTTATCCTTATTTATGCGCCTATCTAACTCCCCATCTATTTTACCGTCGCTAGTGAATAGACTACCTAGATATACGTACTGGTCAACTTGTTCTAATCTCTCATCATTTAGGACAATGTTGCACATTGTTTTCTCACTTTTTCCCTAAAACACCATGATTTTCATTTTATTTACGTTAATTTTGAGGTCCATGTTCTTCATGCTTGTATTAAGTTTATTCAACATTCTTTGCAAGTCCTCGATTGATTCTGCCATAACAATCTTGTCATCTGCGAAAGCTAACCCACGTACCTTCACTTTTTCGAGATCTACACCTTCTTCGTCGAAGGGGGCCATTCTTAGACACTTATCCATAAATATGATAAATAATCATGAGGACATAACGCATCCTTGTTTCACGCCTTGCATAATATCGAACCAGTCACCCAGTTTCACATTTACCCTTACAATCGCTCCACTACCTGTATATATTGTTTTTATTGCTTGTAGGAGCCATCCTTTGACTCCGTACTCTTTAAGGACTTCCCAAAGTTTACTTCTATTTACCTTGTCAAATTCTTTTTCTAGGTCAACAAAAACAGAGAAAACTTTCTTTTGTACTCTCAAGCTTTTTTCTGTGATCTGTCTTAGGCTAAATATCTGATCTGTACATGATCTTCCTGGCATAAATCCACTTTGGACTTCCCATATCTTTTCTTCAGTGATTTTCATTACCCTAAGAATAAGTATTTTTGAGTATATTTTACTTACGGCAAATAGTAAGCTGATGCCTCTGTAATTACTGCAGTTGCTTTTATCTCCCTTTCTTTTGTATATTGGTACGATAATCTCTTTTCTCCAATCGTCTGGGACTTTCTCCGTCTCGAAACATAAATTTATCAATTCGCACAACCTGTGAGGTATGTACTCGCCACCGTATTTAAGCATTTCAGCACTAATACTGTCTATACCAGCAGCCTTACCGTTTTTCAAGTTCTTAATTATGTCTCTGACCTCAGTGTCACAGACTTTTTCAATTGGGTTTTCTAATGCATTATGTTCTATGTCGTAGTTTTGTTGTCCTATATCTTTACCTCCTAATAGTTCTTTAAAAGAGTCTTTTAAAGCGTCTACTATCTCGTCTATATCATATAGCATTTCACCTTTGCTGTTTCTCATGACTAGTCGTTTAACTTTCCTATTTTTGTGTCTGTAATCATTTTTGAGCCTATTTCTCTCCTCATCGCTAAGACCTATCATGTTCAGCGTTTTGTTGTGCGCTTGTTTCTTTTCTTTTTGGGCTACCTCAATTTCATCATTCCACCATGCATCACCAGATTTTCTTCCTACAACCGCCGTACCACATACTTCGGTCGCAGTTTTGACGATGATGTCCCATAGTAAAGTCCACGCGCCCTCTATATCTTTATTGTTAAATAACCCCTTCCAAATTGTCTCATCTGTACGTTCGTTTAACCTATTTTGAAAGTCTATTCGCACTGCCGGTTTCTGTAAATTTTCAATCTTTATTCGCGATTGTTTTTTTTTTTGTTCTCTTTCTTCTCCACGCCCGCCCTAAATTTATTTTGGAGACTAAAAGGTCAGTATTGCATTCGGAACCCCTCATGACTCTTGTATCTTTAACTAGTTCTCTTAGTCTTTCATCCGCAATAACAAAGTCAATTATACTGTGGCTATTTCCTTTACGCCAGGTGTACATGTGGATCGCTTTATGTCTAAACCAAGTATTTGTAATAAATATACCCTTTTCTAAGCATAACCTAACTAATTTTTCCCCATTATAATTTTTTCTTGTTGGATCCCCAAATTTACCTAGCACCCTTTCTGTATCTGTATCCTGACGTTGGTCACCGAACCATCTGTTCATATCTCCTAGCAGAATTATTCTTTCACCTTGATCGCAAATACTTATTGTATCATTTAAAGTGTCCCAGAAGGCGTCTTTGACTTCTCTCGGGTCACTATCAACTGGGGTGTTGCACGCTATGATAAATAATAATCTTCTGATTCCTACCTTCATTCTCGCCCACAACAATCTGGGAGATACAAAAACATGATCTTTGAGATGCTGTCTTGCTTTTTCATTCATAAGTAAACCGACCCCCTGACTACCATTCCTTTCAACACCCCATTTTCTATGTTTCTACTTTCGCAACCCTTTTTCTTCGTCTCAGGTACAAATAGAATATCTAGTTTCCTTACGTGTATAGTTTCTCGTAGTTCTCTTACTTTAAGGTCATTCACTCCTCTGGCATCCCAAACACCCAGTCTCCATTCATCGCCTATAACTCGACCTTTACGTTTACCGTGTGTATGCTTTTCGTCAATCAAAGTTTCAGTCCATTCCGAGGCTACTTTATTGTTTGTATTATTCATGTTTAGATTGTACACCCAACTACCACCTGTGTGCGCGAAATTTGTTTTGCGAGTCGTAATCATGTCTTAATTAAGCAGTGATTTGTCGTATGGTGGAGAGTCAAGTTGTAACGTCAGTCCCACCAAAACTTCTGTTACTGGGATGGGGGGAGGGGGGGCATGAGAAAGGAAATCGAGAGTCTCAATAGGTTGGTGATTTATGCCGAGAAGGTCACCAGCCTTCAGCAGCGTTGTTTTAGATAGGAGTTCATATGTTCTCATCTGCCGAATCCCGGGCTACCTCTAAACGAGGAACCAATAACTCTTTTTTTTTTTATTTTTAAAAGAGTTATATATAAATATATATATTAAATTTTCTCCTGCTTGAAGTATTAAAATAATTATAATAATTGAACTGCAATACTATAAGTTTAAGGGAAAGTTGAAATGTATTTAGGAATCTTTGAAAATAGCGCGTCAAGTGAAACATCATCAGTTTAATTTTCGAGTTTTTAACCGCTTTGAAGTATCTTTAGAGTTTACCCCCCCCCCCCTATATCCTTACATGAGGCACGATAGTCTAAAATTTGTATCAAGAAATTTCATCATTATTTGAAGTTTTTAGCTTTAAAAATTTTGTTTCAGTAAAATTAATATAAATTGATATAAGAGAAAAAAAGAACTTATCTTTAAAAATATTTTCCAGGATCTCTCCTATTTCGTGCCTAATTTCAGGTTACACTTGAGGTTATACTTTATGGAAACTTTAAGATTTTATATTTGGTTTCTTCCCTTATTCTCGAAAAACACGATTGGCTTCTTGAGACAGTCGAGACGGACTGATTTTTTTTTTAGGACAAAAGATGACCATGTGGTTCGCGTTAGTTTCCAATAACGTCGCACTTGAAGTTAAAAGTTCGGAATATTGAGTGATTTAGAAGGATTTTTTGGCGATAATCTCGGATATGTTGAAGAAATCTCTGAAATACTGTAATTTCCTTGATTTATCGTGTGCTAATTCTTTGAAAAGGGATTAAAATATTATTATAAAAATTCAGTGAAAAACCATAAAATTAGTTCCTGGAATTTGTCAAAAAAAAGCCCTACCCTAACATGTCAGGATTTTCAAGAAAGAAAAGATTTGAAGCTTTAATCTGGTAAAAATAGGACTAATTATTTAAACCTTACTGTACTATAGAAAATTGCATCTTGTCTAATGCAATAACAAAAAAAAGGACAAATATATTTTTTAAGAAATTCATTTTCCAGAATCTATCAACCGGCTACTAATTCATTCAGTGCGATGTTGTCGAGTTTGCGGCTATGACCTCTTGAAAATTCGGAGTGTCGGGTTCCTGTTACTGTGCAATTCGTAAAATATGCTAGTTTCCTTTTGGATCTCAGACCAGAAGGGTCCTTTTCTAATCACAGAGTTGAAATTATTTTAATTTTTAAATTTTAAATCTGATTTCTAAGGAAATTATTAAAATAAAAAAGTTTTTTAATTTTATATTTGTATCAGTGTTGTTATATTACATGTAATAAATCGGCGACATCCAAACTAAGCCTCAATCCAAGTGGTAGTACATCACTGGCGCAGTACTGGCCCAGTACAGATTGCCAGAGTCCCATTACTGTCTGTACTGGGCCAGTACTGGCTGGTAATGCTCCGCAGTACTGGCGCGGTGCTGTACACCAGTAATGGTTCTGTACTGGCAAACCACTGGCGTACGAAAATGCCGGAGTTAATTTAAAAAATGATAAAAAATCATTCAATTATTTTTAGGACCAGCCATTCATCATCATACTGCATATCACTGCAATGTCACTGCATATCGTCCGAGTATTATTTATAATCAGAAAAATGTAAATTTCAAAATTTTTGTTTAATTCTAACACCCACTATTGCTATACTGTAAAGATATAAGAAAAAAGGTATTTCAAAAATAAATAATAATTGATTGCGAGTATTTTGTCTATAAATCTTAATGTTCCTGCTTAGAATGAATACATATTTTACATTTTTAAACATTATATTACAAATAAAATTTACAACGCTGCGGGTTTTCGAACATACATCTATACCTGAAGCTATAGCCTAGCAGTCGGTAGCCTTAAGGGGATTTATCAGCGTTATAAAATGGATGGGCACTTTCCGGCCGCACGGTTGAATATTTCCGCCTGATATTTTGCATACCTCATCTAAATATTGTTCTCTTTTGCAGTGAAGTCTCGGTTTTTTGAAAAAATGTTTATATTTGACGTTATAAATAAAAAAAAATAACAATAGAAAAAAAATGCAGTGACGCTCAGTACTAGCTGAGTGTGTATTTTCGAGGCCTGAGCCTCGACCCTCGATAAAGCTACGAGGAAGACGCCCCGTAGCGCGAGTGGAGACTCTGGAGCCCGTCGAATTACCCGAAACGAATCAACCTCGTCATTGTTATGAGATGCAGGCCGGTTCAAAAAACTGAAATTATGAAAGCATCGCGTGATTCAATTTTAATTAGCAGAAATAGTTTATCCATATAATTTCAAGAAAGTGAAAAAAAGATTCATGAAAATCGGTTAATATTTGCAGTAATAATAGAAATGTTGAATTGCACACGATAGTATGCAAAGATACACCGCACTATGGGAGGAAACGCATTTTTTTCGTTCAAAAGGTCTTCAGCCTTCAATTTTGCCCCAATCCGCAATTATTTTTTTTTAATTGAAGAGCGCTAAATTTCCAAGAGCACCTTAGACAGAGATTGTTGTATTTTCATTTGTTTATTTATTATATGATTACTCCAAGTATGAAAAAATCGAGATTTTTCACAAAATCATTATTTACTCTTCAATAGCGGTTTGCATATAATGAAAATAATCTTAAATCGACGCAAGAGTACTCCCAGAATGCAAATAATTTGATTATTATCTGTTTTAATTGTTATAAACAAATTAAATTAGCAAACAGCCACATAGTGTAATTTTTGTTGAAAAAATTTGTTTTCGGATGAATGCACAGAAAAAACAGAAGATAAACTTTGCATCGATTTCCGAGGAAAGATTCTTTTATTTTGTTTGTTTTCTTTTGTTTTTCCATGACAAACACATGTATTTTGAAAGACGCGAAGTTGGCTGAACAAAACTTTATCGCTCTAAAAAATTTCCTGCACCAAATTTTATTCTTAGTTTTTTCTGTGTGTGCTTCAAGTTATGGTGAGAGTGACTGCTAGTCACAATTTTTATGAAACATCAACAATTGTAAATGTTGTAAACAATTTTTTGCAAAACTTTGGAATTTGTTTCTTCCTTCATTATCTGAAATTATGTAGATATTCGGAAAAGTGATATATGTTTGATTATGTGTGCTGAACTACAGCAGTTGTCGATTCTTGAAACAAATGAAATAAGTAAATATAAAACTCTGTCCTGGAAAATAATTTTTTCCGCATTGAAACAGCTTAGAATTTTTGTGAGTTTGTGAATGTTTTTTTATAAAATAAACAAATATTGATGAGTGACAAAATTTTTTTCAGAAAACATAATTGGCAATATAATTGCAACAAGTTTTTCAGAGCAGAAATATACTTTGAAGACGAATAACCCCTAATGTCGATAATTTGTTGATATAATTTGTCTATAACAATTCACTTTCCAAGTTAATAATTTTTTTCCTTCTCATACCCCTGTCCATTAAATTTAAGGAAGGAGAAGTGTAAGAACAATTGTGTCTACAAGATAAAAAATGAAATTAAAAAAATCAGCATTTTTTTCGCTATTTTCAGCTCTATAAAAATTTAAACTAACAACAATTTGAAAATCGGCCTCGACGGATTTCTTCAGAATGTAATGCTCAATTTTTGTCACGGAAAGAATTGTGATCTGCAGGTTATTTTGAACATCGTTTTTTCATTTCGCCCCACTGTGACACGGCCCGGCACACAGTGGGACCAAACGCACATTTTTCGTTCAAAAAAGTCTACAAACTTCAATTTTGCCCCGATTTGCGATTTTTTTTTGTTAATTAAAGAGCACTAAATTTCAAAGAGCACCTTGGTCATAGATTTTTGAATTTTCATTTGTTTATTTATTATATGTTTACTTAAAGTATGAGAAAATCCACATTTTTCACATAATTATCAGTTAATCTTCAACAATGGTTTGCATATAAAGAAAATCATCTTGAATCAACGCAAGAGTACTCCCAGAATACAAATAATTTGATTATCGTATGTTTTAATTATTGTAAACAAATTAAAGTAACAAATAGCCAAATATCGTAATTGTGGTTGAAAAACATTTGTTCTTAGCTAAAAATGCTTTAAACTATTGTGAGAGTGATTGTTAGTCAGAATATCCATAAATTATTAAGAATTAGAATTGTTACAAACAATTTTTTGCACAAATTTGGAATTTGTGGTTTTTTTAAATTGCGGTTTTCCTCTTATCATCTGAATTGATGCAGATATTCTTGAAAATAACATAGGTTGAATTATATTTCTTGAAATGCAACAATTGTTAATCTTCTAAACAAATGAAATAAATAAACATAAAGCTTCGGCACTTTGGTCTGGAAAATAATTTTTTTTCACTATGACTGCTTTACATTTTGGTTAGAGAGATTTGCAGTCTATATTTCTATATAAACTTAACAATAAGCAATTGTTATTATTTGTTGTTATTATTTAATTTCAAATATCACGAAATTTTTATGTATTCAAAAAAGTGCCAAAGCTTTGAATTTATTTAATTTGCTTACAAGATTAACAATTGTTCTATTTTAACAAATATAATTGAACCTATGTTATTTTCAAGAATATCTGCATCAGTTCAGATGATGATGGAAAATCCGAAATTAAAAAACCAATAATTCCAATATTTTCCACAAAAATGGTTTATAAATATTATAATTGTTAATGTTTCATAAAAATTGTCACTGACGATCACTCTTACAATAATTTAAATTATTTTCAGATAAGAAAAATTTTTTTTCAACAAAAATTACAATATTTTTTAAATATATGAAAATTTCGAGATATTTGAATTCAAATAATAACAATAGATAATAACAATTGCTTATTGTTAATTTTATATAGAAATAGTGACGACAAATCTCTCTACAAAAATTGAAAGCATTTTTGGTACAAAAAGTTATTTTCCAGGTCAAAGTGCCAAGTTTTATATTTATTTGTTTCATTTGTTAAAAAATCAACAATTGTTGTGTTTTCACAAATATATTTGAACATATTCCATTTTTCAGAATATCTGCATCAATTCAGATGATAAAAGGAAAACCGCAATTGAAAAAACCACAAATTCCAAATTTACGCAAAAAATTGTTTATAACAATTCTAATTGTTAATAATTTATGGATATTCTGACTAAGAATCACTCTCACAATAAGTTAAAGCATTTTTAGCTAAGAAAAAATGTTTTTCAACCACAATGACGATATTTGGCTATTTCTTAATTTCATTTGTTTATAACAATTAAAACAGATAATAATCAAATTATTTGCATTCTGGGAGTACTCTTGCGTCGATTCAAGATTATTTTCATTATATGCAAACCGCTATTGAAGAGTAAATAATGATTTTGTGAAAAATCTCGATTTTCTCATACTTGGAGTAATCATATAATAAATAAACAAATGAAAATGCAACAATCTCTGTATAAGTTGCTCTTTGAAATTTAGCGCTCTTCAATTTAAAAAAAAAAACTGCGGAATGGGGCAAAATTGAAGGCTGTAGACCTTTTGAACGAAAAAATGCGTTTCCTCCCATAGTGCGGTGTATCTTTGCATACTATCGCGTGCATTTCAACATTTCTATTATTACTGCAAATATTAACCGATTTTCATGAATCTTTTTTTCACTTTCTTGAAATTAGATGAATAAACTATTTCTGCTAATTAAAATTGAATCACGCGATGCTTTCATAATTTCAGTTTTTTGAACCGGCCTGCATCTCATAACAATGAGAAGGTTGATTCGTTTCGGGTAATTAGAGGCGCTCCAGAGTCTTCACTCGCGCTACGCGGCGTCTTCCTCGTAGCTTTAGCGAGGGTCGAGGCTCAGGCCTCGAAAATACACACTCAGCTAGTACTGAGCGTCACTGAATTTTTTTTCTATTGTTCTTTTCTTTTTGTTTATAACGTCAAATATAACATTTTTTTCAAAAAACCGAGACTTCACTGCAAAAGAGAACAATATTTAGATGAGGTATGCAAAATATCAGGCGGAAATATTCAACTGTGCGGCCGGAAACTGCCCATCCATTTTATAACGCTGATAAATCCCCTTAACCATTCCTTTATACTTACAGAATTGAAAGTCAATGAAAAAACCATCCTCATAAGCTACAGCTCAAAAAAGAGATAACAATATTTTAACTATTTTTTCTCATTAATATTTTTTTATTATCAAACGACAACATATTGATGTAAAATAAATGAACTGTTAACGGAAATATATATATATAAATAATTAAAATCGATTACAATTTTTGTTCGTGTAATGTTTTATTTGTTCGGGTTTTAGACCATTTGACAACTGTTGACGGAACTTAGAAATTTTATCGCGTACTGTGACAATTTTTTTAATAACAAATTTTGTTAAACTTTCGTGGAAAGTTTTGCTTTTTAGGTGTTTTAGACTATTTTACAACGATTAATAATTGCATCAAATGTAATTTTTTCTGAACATTCACAATTTATCATAAAGATGGCACTTGGAATTTTTTTCCTCAAAATAAACAGAAAAAAATTGTTTTCGCGATATTTGTATTTATAGTTTTTCGAAACTTCAGAACACATGAACCATATTTTTAAATGTATTCTTTTCATATTTTCAATATTTATACTATCGGCATAGTACTGCCCCGATCGTGGAGCCAACCGTCCGCCAGTACTGGGCGAACTGCCGATTATCTGTACTGGTGACCAGTACTGGGCGAGTACTGCGCCAGTGGTGAACTCCGGTGGACTACTGAATTTTTCACCTGGAAATTCGCGCAGTTGTAACAAGAATAATATGCAAGGATAGCAATATTGGAAGAGAATGACAAGGAAGAAAATTACTGATGATAGGTTTAAAATTTCCTTTTTTGGTTCACTAATCAACACACTAAAATAATAATAATTTCTATTCAACTTGGAAATTGTTGATCTTTCAATTTAAGTTTTGGCCCCTATCCGTGGCCGGAATAACATTAAAAAAAAACTTGTGTTATCAAAAAATAAAATTTTATATAAATAATATTAAGTTTCAACCCCTATCTGTGGTTGACATGCACTATATTATTGAATGAAAAATTTATCAAATTTATAAACAAAACTAAAAAATTGCTTATTTTTTTGAAAATATACATTATAATGAATTTAGATCAATTAAAAGTGTATAAGGTAGGACTGATTCTCATAGCCTTAATGACAAGTCCAGTGAGTCAGTCCGGAACGAAACATAAAAAATCTAATTTTTATTCTATTTAAAAAAAAATATATATTTTTTTAAATTGATTGCAGAACTGCATTTCATTGTCACAGTACCGCATTTTCTATTAAGAAACCATTAAAACAATTATTCTATTATGGGGTCATTCACAAAATACGTGATACGTTTAGGGGAGGGTGGGGGTCTATCAAAGTATCATTCGCTATGTTAAGAACAATAGATCGTGAAAAATGTATCACGTATTTTGTGAATGGCCCCTATTAGGTTTTCCAATTGTGCAAAGCAAATCAATTGTATAAAATATTTTACCGAATCTAAAATATCTTGAAACATCTTTCATATTTCAACCGGTTAGAAAAAATGTTAATATTTTCTAACATAAAGTATTAGTTCTATATAATTTTTAATCTTTTGGGAATATTATATGTGCCTATAAAGACACACGTGAATATGTCAGTAAGAGTTTATTACTTGTTAATGAAATAAAGAATAGTTATCAATAATTGACATTCACCACGTCATATTAAGAAAATTTTCACCTTTTAAATTCTTTTTATAAACAAATCTACATTTTTCAAAAAAGCGCCTGATCAATTTTTTGTTTTTCTTTTATAATGTTCATGAGATTTTAATTATCTCAAATGAATGAAAAAGTTACATATGCAAGGATCTTTCAATTAAAGTTCGACCAGCTGCACCGCTCGCGGTATCTAACAATCAGTAAAGAGTATTTTTAGTTGTTGCACACTAAGTGGTCTATATGAGAAAATATTATTTTGTTCAATAAAAATCCGTTTCTGGACTCAAGTGCAACTGAGAAACACATTCGAGTGAACAATTCTCTCTACAATTCCAATATCCAGTTTTTATATTTAGTTGATCGTGGTTATGTAAATAAAAATGAGAAATTCCTATTCACATAACTTTATAATTTACACTTTTAAAATCAGAATTTTCAAAAATTGTCCACATTAACTTCAACAAAAAACAAATTTAATAAGCTTTTATCATTTTTCACACGGAGAAACTTTTGGTTGTAAAATTTTATACACTGGGATCTGAAATTAGTTACCTCGGATCTACTATATTCGAAGAACAGATCGCCCCGCAGTTTCGTGGTGAGAGAGCATCCCGCGGGATCGAGACAGGCTTGCTCAACCATGCGTGACCACCAGCAGCGAACACGCGTACATGGAGAAAAATGGAAGTGAAAAATTGGGTCTTTAGTGCTGGTAGTTGAGGTATTCATTACTAAACTGGCGTTGTAAAAAAATTCGAGATTGAAATTAGGTTATTGATTCAAGTGCAAACGCGGTATTAACTTCCTTAGGCAACTAAAGAGATTATAGTTCGTCGACGGCCATACCACGCTGAGAAACCCAGTTCTCGTCAGATCACTCAAGTTAAGCAGCGTTGGACGCGGTTAGTACTTGGATGGGTGACCATTCAAGAATACTGAGTGCTGTTGGCACATCGTGGGTGTGAGGAGCCCACACTTGTAGTTATTTATAACTACAAGAAAAACTATCCACCTAGAAACACTACCCGAATCGGGTAGTGTCACGCCTACCCTGGAAGGGAAATGGCTTAATGGTATACATAATGACGGTCTGACTCCTCTAGCGCACTGTACAAAGTCCAGTCCAGAATAGGAATCAGTCCTATACTTGCAACCGCAAAGAATGATCGGCTAAAAAGAATTTACAAGCACACCGAGCGACGGTTCTTGATGGGTCGATATATTCACTTTTCATTTTATATACTTAAATTCATTTACATATTATGCATACATACAGTCACTAAGTTTTAAACATTAAATTATGAACATTTATTTGCTGAAACAGAAAAAGTCGATTTAAATGAAAAAACGTAGTTGCCGAGAATTGAACCCGAGCTTCCAATGCAGCAATCAACTTCTTCTAAACGTCCTTATGGTATCATGCAAGGCAAGCTTCGGTTCGGTGCTGCCCAAGTGTTATTGGGTGCGGGGCATGCAGGAATGGTTACTGGATTGCTACAAACTCAGTCTACTTCCCAAAAGAACACTATAAACTGTACTTCGATTGAGACATCGTCCTTTCGATAACTGAGACGCGACATATAGATTTCCATTATTGATGCTAGAAAGTATAGTAATTAATGTTTTCTATTCTTTTTTGAGAAAACGCACTTTTTAGGAGAGACTTTAGTTTTTCAGTTTTGTAAAGTAAAGTACTTAATTTGTAGGTTATAACGTACGAAGTGTATACAATAACTTTAAAATATTAAAAGTTAAGGTTTTATGCAGGATAGATAAAATTTGTTAATGATTAGTGTGTAGTTTCACATTCCTTACCGTGTCTTCTGCATCTATTCCCGAAATTTGGTAATCATTAAATAATTCGTCAATACGGTCCTGACTGTTTACGTTTAGAAGCCCTGGAAATAGCATTAAGGCCAGTGCGAATCATGCCCGAAACCGTAATCTAATCCAGGTCCTAGTGTATTCTAATATTTATTGCTTCGTCATAGAGGGACGTTTGTAATGACCTTAATTTTCAAATATAATTTTTTGACGTATTTCGATATAATTCGACCCCAGGAGTTCAAAAATACAATGTTTCAAAATGTCTATGTGTGTGTGTGTGTAACTTCTTTCTGTTCACCACATCTCGAAACGTAAAATAGCTATTATTATTTTTGAGAAGTTGTAGGCTCCGGAAGCTACGATCATGGTTCCTTAAAGCAACCAATCCCGACGCAACTGCAACGTGTACGCCATCCGCTTCTGCTCCTTCTGTCCTAGAAGGTAAGC
>CAKNYM010031639.1:2858-15006 GCA_932195095.1 Andricus curvator
GGTTGAGTCCCACACTCAGTGCGTAAATGCATTCTCACCTCCTCTACAAAAAAAAACTGCTACTAATACTACTACACACAGAGAGGCACCTTCGTAAAAATCGTTTTCTTTTGACTTAGGACGTCTCGAAACATAAAGATTTTATAAAAACCGACGAAGTAAAATTTTACATAAGACTAAAACCTTTTCATTGGGACGAGAACTTTTTCACATTTTTGATAATTTTTTCTGAATCATTTTGACCCGCAAAGCATGGCAAAGTCAGTTTTCAATCTTTGTAATAATGTACTTTGACTGAAAGAAAAATTTAAACACAAATTAGTGTAAAAAATCAATAGCCTGGGTCCCTCTTTTTGTGCTTGTTATGTATTGGTCTCTGATGAGCCGGAAAGGAGGTAGTTTGGAAATCGAATTTTGAATTGTGACTTTTTTCATGCCCTGATTCCGGTGCATGAAATTATTCTTGAAAAAATAGATTTTATTTCGAAATGAAATAATAATAGTACACTCGGGTAAAAATACGTTTGTCTCGTTGGTGCACACGATACTTTATGTAACAAAGGTATAATTTACAAGTTTTATCACTCTGACATTTGGGTTAGGTTGACGTGGGTTAGAGAGTTGGGTTAGATCCTACATGGATGACAGCGAATGCGCATGTGCGCAGTACAATAATCAACCCATGATACTCCTAGGAGTATTATAGACTCATTATTGTACTGCGAGCATGCGCATTCGCTGTCACAACTCCTGTTGTGTAAACGGCTACTTTCAGATCTAAAAAGGCGCTGATACAACGGTGTAAATCATGCCTGCGTGAAATAAATTTTTCTAAATAGAGATTTTTTACCTCAATTTATCGAGAAAAAAAATTATTTAGAACTTCAATTCACTCGCATTTCGGAAACCAACATTGAAATCTATTTGCAAATCGCCCATATGATGATGATACTTGAGTCATACTTTATACAGTTATACTGCAACTTTACTTCTCAGATATACTTTAGCAATGCTTTCTCTATACTTCAACCATACATCGTTATACGTTAAATATATTTGAGCTATACATTCAGTATACTTTATTTAAATATACATGAAGTATGAGATATTCTCATTTGGCACACTTTAACTATAATACCCAAGAGATTATTCGCATACGATTTCCCAGATCTTTTCCTACATAAATCCCATACCAATGCACCATACCATACCAAGACATTTGTTTGAATAAATTTCTTTTTCATCCAAATCAAGCCCTGACCACAAGCTAAGAAGCGATATATTTAATCTTATAATTTTATACCAAGAAAATTTGGTAGAAAAATAACTAATTCGAAAGTGTAAATCTACAAATTATTTAGTTAGAATATATGAATTTAGTTAGGGCTATATACATATATTAATTAGAAAAACGTTATTTATAAAACATAAAAGAACGTGATTGTGCAACATTTTCAACGTTATTAAAACAATAATAAGGCTATAATATTGTGAAATTTTGTAAATATGTTGCGTCAGCTCCGCATCAAGCATTCAAAGGTTAATGTTTCAGAATGGAAAAATAAAATTATTCGCTCACTTTAGTGGAATAAACTATAGAAATATAAATAAAATAATAATAAAATAAATAATAAAAAATATAAAAATTGATCAGGCTATGAAAAATTTAGAAATGATATGATAAATACAATCTCAGTTGTACTTTATGTATAGGCAGAATTCTAGAGATTCAATTGCAAAAAATGAAAATAAATTTAAAGTTAATTTGCAATTTTAGACTGCAGCCATTCTACCTGTAAATAGAACTTTAGGATTAAGGTTCTTCATCGTCGCAGCCAACTCGTTTCACGCATCTTGCAATGTATGCCTTACCAACAGAAAAATATGATTTTGCCTTTTTTGCTAATGTATCAGCAGCTTCTTTGCAGCACTTTTTTGCATCCTGTAATCAACAAAAGAATTTTTTTCTAAGATTCACACTGGAACTTGGACTTACTACCGGTTTCGGCGATGGCTTCAGTGGCCTTTAGTGATAAATTCAGACCGTCTAAGCATAAAAATTCAAGGCCGTGTGAACCATTTCCTAATATTACACAATATATGCTCGTAAGTACCAGCGCACTGCTCCTTTATCACACGCTCCTGGTATTTCACGCTTGATTGAACGCCCTCCCTTGCCCCTATGGGGCTCCACTCTCTGCAAAAAATCCGGACTCATTCAATCCAAGTTCCAGTTTACTTCAAAATTTCCTGTATAAATTTACAATTATTGACAATAAATATGGATAAAACTATTCAGAAATGAAAAATCTTCATTATGTAGATACTTTCACATCAAATAAATAAATATATAAAACTGGGTTGAAAAGAAACATATATTGTATTGGAATAAATGATAAAATATTTTTGATATAGCTCAGTATTCTTGTGTTTAAGAACTTTGTTATAACACTGGTCGCATTGGCCTTGTGCAAACATTAAATGTGTCCACCTTTTATTATTCGCAGTATTTACACACACGTTTGCGCTATCCCATACTGCAAAGTTTTTTACCAAAAGGAGAGTTACTTTAATTTTAGCCCAGTGAGAAAGAATAACAAAGCGATTATACAGTTCTTTTTCTAATTGACCAAGTGTTTATTAGGGATCAAAAACTATCTTAACCAAAATAGAAATGATATTACTGATTTCATTAAAAAAAAAAATTATTCTTAACGAAAAAATTGTAAAACTTACAAAAGCTGTTTGTTTCAACCATGTTCCTGCAATTAAACTTTTTCTTACTATCGCTTCTAACCAATTTTTGAAAAAAGGTTGAATAATAATAAATAATGGCTTATTTCTTCGGGAAAAACATTTTCTACAACTCTACTGTTTCCAATTTTGAAAGTAAATGTTTCTATGGCTAAAATCATTGCAAAAACTTGTTCAAGAAAATTTGTATACGTAATCAAATAATTGTGAAGTGACCCTCATATAGAGAATTACCCAAAAAGGAATTTTCCTAGCATTTCAGAGCATTTTGCTCAGATGTACCATAACGTGACTTTATTTTTTCTTAAGGAGGCATTAGATTGTGCTAAAATAAAGAAATTCACCAAGTTTCATAAAGAAACCTCAAATCATTCGAATTTTCCACTTTTGAGCAATAATATGTAAATACGTTATAATGGCAGAGGTGAGGTAGTTATGATCCTGGATGATATGACGAAGCCTGTTTTGACAAGGTTCACAATATTTCCTTTTTATTATTTCCTTAAAGATGGAAATGTTACACAATCGCGATCTTATTTTGTAAACTTTTTTATTTTTTCACTTTACCTACTTCTATAACACAAATACTGAGCTCAAGAGTCAACATACTTGTTATAAACGATTATATTATTAATTATATAAACAAATACATGTTTGTTTAAATACAATAGTTTTTATGAGGGAAAATGAGTAAATATTAACAATTACTATTTCTATAAACAATCATAAATAAATTATAAGATTTTCTTGCAATTATCTATTGATTATCTCCTAAAATCAATACCAAAAATTTGCATTTTTAGCCAAAAAAGATGACATTTTTACAAAAATAGTTCAATTTTCTACCAAGAAAGACGAATTTTGAAAAAAATGCAGGAAGTTTCAACTGAAATTAGTATCAATTAATTTTCAGTTTTAAAAAATAATTGAGAAGGAAAACAAATTTTCAACAAAATAGTTGAACTAAAAAAAAAAACAATTTTTAACAAAGGAGTTCAACATTCAACCAAGAGATTGAATTTTCATCAAAAGGAATTTGTTTAAGAAGGAATCCAGATGCGTAGTACCTATTGAGTAAAGTCACGGAAACAGCCTGGCGCCATCTGTTGCCTAAAAGTGGCAATTCCTTATGGATGAATTCCACTTTTTTACATGCGGTTGAAAATAATTCAATTTATTAATTCAGTTTATTAAACGGTTTGATCGGAGTTGATTTTTGAATTTCTCTGTCTATGAAAGATCTCCTATCGGATTACAAATATCACATTAAGTATTTCAGTACTCTTGTTTTTCGAAAAAGGTATCAGGACAAATTATTGTGTTAATTGGGTAAGTAATATTATATATATTCGCATATTTATACGATCTATTATTTTTGTAAAAGTAATGCTAGTTGTCCGATTTTGAGGTTAGAAATTTTAATTATTCCAGAATATTTATGGAGTATAGTTTATTTTAATTTAAATGAAATTCCGTATTTTATTCGTTCTCTTGAGTTTCAAGTGAAGCTTTTTTTTCAACAATTCGCTATGTTACGTGAAAAAACTTTTTTCTTGGTTTTGTTGATTATGGCAGAAGCGACAGAACGCAGTCAAAAAGCTAGGAAAGGCAATTCGCATTGTTGTGTGGTGTTAGGAAATTTATAATTATAATTATAGATTTCCCTAATACTTCTCTTCATGTTACAATATATTTTTTATTTAATAAACACCTGTAATTTAACGTCGTATGGGGATGAAAATCGATAGATTGACTCATAGCTTGAAATCCTGTTTTAATTAAAATATTCATCATCAATCCGCTGGTTGATATTCGACCGGTAATTTTTAAGGTTATGTTGATAACCAACAACGAAACTAGAACGGGTTTAGCTGGAATGAAAAGACAAATTTTCCACGAAATCTTTTTGCAAGAAAGTTTCATCTATTATTTTGCTTTGTTTTAAAAAATGTTATATACGTTTTCAAAGCAGTCATTTATTCATTTATTATATTTATATGCAATGCACACGTGCTAACTTATGTGAATTTCAAATTTCTATCCGTAAGGGATTTTAGGCTTTGGCCGCCGCGGGTGCTGCCTGTCATATCCGGTAAATATCAAGGTCATGTCCGTACCCAATAATGTGATAGCCCCGACTCGTGAGTAGATAAGGCAGTTCATCCACCACCAAACACCACAGCAGGAGCGATAAAACATCTCCCTTTGAAGCTTAACAACTCAGCCAAAAAAAACGCTCGAGTAATGAGTAAATATTCATTTGAAAGCTGACAGGGTTCCACCTAAATGAGGTTGAAGGCGTTGATGTAAAAATTTTTTTGTGCTTTGCAGACTGAAAACTGTAAAAAAAAGTAAGGAACTTCGGGCACAATTAAGAAGAATCAAGTTGAGAGCATTATTTCTTATACAAGAGGCAATGAAAAAAATTTGAAAAAATGCATGAATATGAGGAAAACATTTGTGAAAAAATTGGCGTACACAAATTTGAGAAATAATAAAAATTATGGCTTAAGATTACAAAAATGTACAATTATACTATCTTCAGTTCTAATGAAGATATTGAAGCGATTTCAACTCCAAATTGTATTTTTAGACGTTTTTTTTGTTGGAAAGTAAGTGTTAGAAACCAGCGGGGGTTCATTTTTTTGCTGCCGGTCAGAAGAGGCGTCAGTGTCTGGGCGAGAGTTCAGAAGCACGGATCAAAGAAAGGCACGAGCGGTCGCAAGCAAAAAAAAGGACCCCCGCTGCTTTCTAACACTTGCTTTCCAACAAAAAAAATGTCTAAAATTATCGCAATTATCACCAAAAATATAACAATCACATCCTTCCGGGACATTGTAAATAATGACAGAACCTATCCGTTACAGTTTGGAGTTTGAATCGCTTTAATATCTTCATTATAACTGAAGATCGTATAGTTGTACATAACTGTAATTTTAAGCAACAATTTTTATCATTTCTCAGATTTGTCAACTGCAATTTGTTCCCAAATTTTTTCCTCATATTCATGAATTTTTTCTAAATTTGTCCATTGCCTCTTGTATAAGAAATAATGCTCGAAACTTGACTCTTCTTAAATGTGCCCAAAATTCCGTACTTTTTTTTACATTTTTCAATCTGCAAAGCACAAAATTTGTTTTAAATTGACGTCTTCGAGCTCATTTAGGTGGAACACATTCAGCTTTCAAATGACTATTTACTTATTATTCTAGTTTTTTTTTGCTGAGTTGTTAAGCTTCAAAGGCAGATGTCTATAATTTTAGCGCCGATAGTTGTCGTTGTTGGGCTTCTGTTGCCCAACATGTAGCAGGTCCATTCCACGATTGTAATAGGCACACCATGTGCAATAATAGCCGCCCTGATCACCTCTCTAGAGGTGATCAACAGAATTGTTGAATTTTAAAGCCGAAAAGACGAATTATCTACAATACAGTTAAATTCGCAACCACAGGAAATATAATTTTTCAATAAAAAAGTTAATTTTCTGCGAAATAGTTAAATTTTCGTTAAAAAACTAGTTTAATTTTCAACCAAATGGTTGCATTTTCAACCAAACATAGTAATTTTTAATAAAAAAACTTGGTTTTCACTCAAATAGTTTCATTTTCGACGAAATTGTTGAATTTGCAAGCCAGAAAGACAATTTTTCTAGAAAACAGTTCAATTTTCAAACCGAAAATATGAATTTTCAACTGAAGAGGTGAAACTTCAATCAACAAAAATGAATTTTTTTAGAAAGTAGTTCAGCTTCAAACCAAGTGATTGAATTTTCAACCAAAAACAACAAATTTTCCACAAAATAGTTGATTCCTTAACTAAAATAGAATAATTTTTAACCAAACAGTTTCATTTTGAACCAAAACGGATGAATTTTTGACCAAGAAGATTAACTTTCCACCACAAAAAGACGAATTTTCAACAAAATGCTTGAATTTAAAGCCATATAGTAGGAAAAGTCACATTTTCAGTTGAAAAAATTATTTCTGAACAAAAAAACGATTTTTAACAAAATAGTTAAATCTTCAACTGAAGACAAGAATTATAAACTGAAATGTGTAATATTAAAAAAAAAATGAATTTTCAACATCAGAGTTGAAAATTCAATCCAAAAGATGATTTTTTAACCAAGACTAATTTTCTATTTTTTCTCGCTTAAATGCGAACTGAATTACTAGAACCCAATAAGAAAATCAAATATTGTTGGATAAAAGTTCATTATTTTTAATTGAAATTATACTATTATATTTTTGCTACAGAATTCATCTCATTTGTTTGAAAAATTCTACTTTTCGGTTGAAAACTTAATTATTCAGTTGAAAATTCCACTATTTGGTAAAATATGTCTTATTTGATAGAAAATTAATCTTCCTCCTTAAACAAATTTCTATTGATGAAAATTCAGTCTCTTGGTTGAATGTTGAACTCCTTTCTTAAAAATTTTTTTTGTTTAAAAATTGTTTTTTTTTTTTAAATTGAACTATTTTGTTGAAAACCTTTTTTTCCTACTAAATTATGTTTTAAAACTGAAAATTAATGTATAATACTTTCAGTTGAAACTTCCTGCATTTTTTTCAAAATTCGTCTTTCTTGGTAGAAAATTGAACTATTTTTGTAAAAATGTCATCTTTTCTGGCTAAAAATGTAAATTTTTGGTATTGGTTTTAGGAGATAATCAATAGATAATTGCAAAGAAATCTTATAATTTATTTATGTTTGTTTATAGAAATAGTAATTGTTAATATTTACTCATTTTCCCTCATAAAAACTATTGTTTTAGAAACCTCAAGCATTTACAGTGAAGAAAAATTCCTTCTGTGGTTGAGCACTGCAAACATGTATTTGTTTATATAATTAATGATATAATCGTTTATAATAAGTATGTTGACTCTTGAGCTCAGTATTTGTGTTATAGAAGTAGGAAAAGTAAAAAAATTAAAAAGTTTACAAAATAAGATCGCGATTGTGTAACATTTCCATCTTTAAGGAAATAATAAAGAGGAAATATTCTGAACGTTGTCAAAACAGGCTACGTCATATAATCCAGGATCATAACTACCTCACCTTTGCTATTATAAAGTATTTACATATTATTGCTCAAAAGTTGAAAATGAGAATGATTTAAGGTTTCTCTATGAAAATTGGTGAATTTCTTTATTTTAGCACAATCTAATACCTCCTTAAGAAAAAATAAAGTCACGTTATGGTACATCTGAGAAAAATGCTGTAAAATACTAGGGAAATTCCTTTTTGGGTATTTCTCTATATGAGGGTCACTTTAAAATTATTTGATTACGTGCACAAATTTTCTTCAACAATTTTTTGCAATTATTTCAATCATAGAAACATTTACTTTCAAAATTGGAAACAGTAGAGTTGCAGAGAATGTTTTTCCCGAAGAAATAAGCCATTATTTTTAAAATTCAACCTTTTTTTAAAAATTGGTTAGAAGCGATAGTAAGAAAAAGTTTAGTTGCAGGAACATGGTTGAAACAAACAGCTTTTGTAAGTTTTACAATTTTTTCGTAAAGAATAATTTTTTTTTCAATGAAATCAGTAATATTATTTCTATTTTGGTTAAGATAGTTTTTGATACCTAATAAACACTTGGTCAATTAGAAAAAGAACTGTATAAACGTTTTGTTATTCTTTCTCACTGGGCTAAAATTAAAGTAACTGTCCTTTTGGTAAAAAACTTTGCAGTAAGGGATAGCGCAAACGTATGTGTAAATACTGCGAATAATAAAAGGTGGACACATTTAATGTTTGCAAGAGGCCAATGCGACCAGAGTTATAATAAAGTTCTCAAAAACAAGAATACTGAGCTATATATAGTACATTACGTAACTAGTGTGAATTGACGGCCTTTTTGAAACGAGCGCAATGTTTTTGTAATGAGTCGTAAATAAGGGTTATTGATTTTTTACACTAATTTGTGTTTAAATTTTTCTTTCAGTCATAGTACATTATTAAAAAGATTAAAAACTGACTTTGGCAGGCTTTGCGGGTCAAAATGATTCAGAAAATTTTTTCGAAAATGTGAAAAGTTCTCGTCCCAATGAGAAGGTTTTAGTTTTATGTAAAATTGTACTTCGTCTGTTTTCATGAAATCTTTATGTTTGAAGACGTCCTGAGTGAGAAGAAAACGATTTTTACGGAGCTGCCTCTCTGTGTGTAGTTTTTTTTTATTATAGAGGAGCACTGAGTGTGGGACTCAATCTAAAAAAAACGGCAATACAAACTAGACTCACCTCCTCTTCCTGCCAACCCATGTCCTTTGAACCGCTTTCGCATTACTTCAGGGAAATGGGGGTAAGGCCAGTAAGCCGTGCTTCGGCTTCCAACTTTGAGCGCCAGCTTGGCATTCTTCCAACTGTCATCCAACCAGGATGCACGCATCGTCCTCAGCAGTGTTGTGGTACCACAACTCGGGCTCGTCGGCCTTCGGCATCCTGGTTAGGTATATACGGTCAGGCAGCGCGTCCTTGAGGCCTCTTCAATGAAGCTGCCTCTCGGAACGCCCTGCACCTTATCGTCTCCGGCTGATTATCTGTCCGGGGCTCACCTTCTACTGCAGCGCAAAGAAAGCACTGTGGCGTGCTTTCACACGTCGCAGCCTTATGGCCCTCTTGGCCACATTTCCAGCAGGCTGTTCTTCGATCACAGCCGCTGCAAGCCGCTGCCATGTGGCCATAGCCTAGGCTGCAGTAACACCTCAGCACCTCCTTCTTTTTCCTGACGCGACAGGACACCCATCCCACCTGCAGGTGTCCCGCACGCACCAGTCTCGCCGCCAGTTCTTCTTTCAGCTCGACGAAAGCCTTCAGAGTTCCTCTGAAGGCTTTCTTCTTGAGGCTGACTCTCACCTCACCTATGGTATCACCGAAGTGGCGCCTTACAGCCTGTTCAAGTTCTTGGACCTCCGTGGTTGTGTCGAGGTCGAGGACCTCGACCTCGACGCGGGGGACGAGCTCGCGCACGCTACCGCTTAGCTCTGCCATCTGCTGCATGTCCTAACTTCACTAGGACCTCTCCCCTGCGAGTTTCCCTGACACCCTCGATTTAAATACCAAGGGTTTCCGGTTTCACCTTAGACTTGAGGTCCTTCAGAACCTCCGCATAGTTACATCCCTTGGTAAGTCTTATAATAACCGCCTCGGGTCTAGCTCGCCTCTGTTTTTCCTTCTTCTTCTGGGTGTGTGCCGCCGATGCAGGCTGCCCTTCATCATCCATCTTCGTTGTTGAGGTCGCGGGACGGGTCCTTAGCTTCTACGTTTGTGGCCTGGAGGTGCCAGCCTCCAAGGGACTCAGAGTGGGCTCCCTCTCACGCTTCCCAGTATGGGGAGTGGGAGTTTCCTCGGCTTCTTCCGTCTGAGTAGCTTTTTGGCTGGTCTCCTTCTTCGCCTTCTTCTTATATTCGGCCATTTGTTTGCCGATGTCCATTCCAACGTGTTTTGGTACATCTTCGTAGCAACATTAAGCTAACTCTACTTTAGATTCGAGAGCCAGCACTTTATGCTTCGCTTTTTCTAGTCCCTGCTTAATTGGTATGAACATGTTCCTCTTTGTGGCGCAGAAGTTCTGCATTGTTCCTAAGACCCCCTTTAACTTCTCAATGAGCCTCCGACTGTCCTTGATACCACCTTCCGCAATCATTATGAGTTGTCTGGCATCCGTCTTTTGACTGATGTCAAGGTCCACCACCACGTTCAATTCTCCTCCCAACTCCTCAAACACACTTCTGTGTAAATTGTTCAGCTTCTCCGTTTAATTCTCACGAGTAGCTAGGGAAATATAGGTCCACCTCCGCAGAGCTCCGCATGCAAGGGTAAGATCTGAATACTCTAGGAGGCGACCTGGTATCCTAGAGACACTGTTTGGAACACCATACCTTGGTGCCATTCAGCCTTCGGCACGGTTGTTAACGCCTTGACTTGGGGTTTTTTCCTTCGGGGCCACCCTTGGACCATTGTTTGCGACTGCTTATTGAGTTGTGTAACCGTATTCAGCAGAAACCCTCGGTACAGGGCCCCCCTATCCGCAACCCGAGGACACGCCTGGTAGCCTGGTTAAAGGCGCCGGGTCTCTGTGTGTAGTAGTGGTAGTAGTACTAGTAGTAGTAGTAGAAGTTGTGGTTTGTAAGCACGATTACTTTCAAAGAAAAAAATGATGATATTGGATTGAGCATCGGCACACTTTTTCAACACCTAAAAGGAAAGGACAAGTTCATTCACCAGTACTTTTTGAGCAACAGTTCTGATTTTATGCACTGAAAACGCTTTTTCAAAAATAAAAAATTGCATTCTGCAGGAAAACTGTACGAGATACGCGAAAAATATTCAAAAACAAAATTGCTCATCCCAAAAAGATCTACAAATTAACGTTAGACCATTTTTGTTTGCGAAACTTATTTTTTTTATTTTAATCATGATAACGCTTTTAAAATGATAATAAATTCCATTTCCCAAAAAAATATACTGCACACAATTTTTCGATACAAAGTATATTTTTTCATTCAATCGTGAAAACGCTTTTTAAAAAACAAAAAATAAAATTTTCCGGTAAAACTATGCAAGATGAGAAAAATGTGGAAAAAAGCAATTGTTGCCTTTTAGAAGACCTCAAAAATCTTCCTGAATATTTTTCTGAGAGAACTCAAGGTTTTTTTCAACCCTTGTGTGCACACCCAACATTATCCGCGTTCTCCCCCCCACCCCGGGTGCCCACCTCACTTTAAAAATTTTTTAAAATAACTATTCAATTTAAATCGTTTTCTGGTCGCTTATTGTGATAAATAAATATCGCAAGTAAGTGCAAAAGGCACAAAAAACCTTAAAATACATAAAACACTAGAACAATTCACCAGCTGTCCCTAGAGGACCTCGCGAACGGAACGGTTAAGCTGTAACTTGACGCACAATATTGCCCATCGGGTTGCCGCACACAGCATGTAACGAATAATTATTTATTGATCAATAATTAATTAAATTATTATTAATTTATATATTACTTAACACATTTCTTGTGCATGAATCAAATGACTTGACAAGAAATTAATAATCCACTCAAATTTAAATCTTCACATGGTGGGTACCCGGGTACTCTATGGGTGTGTCCGCGACGTATGTATACTTTGAAGTCTATTATTTTTGTGAATAAAATTCAGAAATAAATTCTAAATACACTATTTGCTTATAATTGAGCTAAATAACGATGATTCATAGGCTTCAAGCAAAATTTTAATTTTCATTCCACTTACATGCAAAAATGCACCGTGGTGAACATCCGGGTACTCGGGTGTGCACACAAGGGTTTAAAATCGAAACTGCTATTGTTGAATCAAAATCAAAATTTAATTTTGAAAAAAATCTTCTTTCTTTATCACACATTTGTTTGA
>CAKNYM010031640.1:7230-18841 GCA_932195095.1 Andricus curvator
ATATCTTTCCGATTTCTTTTTCTATGATGCTATGAAAAGTCTTTCTGGTTGCATTTTTTTTTTAATTACATTTTTTTTAAATTTATATTATTTGAGAAAGAATTGTTTCTTACCGGGTGATATTGTATAAAAATTATTTTAGGCTATGTTTTAGCAAATAGGCTACATTTTTTTGACAGAATTAACTAAGAATATCATTCCGATGACTTTTTTATATGATGCTTTGCAAATTTCCAAGAATTATTGATTATTTCAACAATTTTCATAAAGAAATCAAAAACTCGGCCATTTTTCAGCGACTAGGATCAATTAGTTTAATGCATCAAAATTTCTACAATACTTTGCAAATATACAATAATTAATAATTATTTAAATAATATTCATAAAAAAGTTCAGAGTTTAGTTATTTGTCAATGAATAGGCTACATTTTTTTACAGAATTAACTAAGAATATCTTTCCGTTGACTTTTTTCTGTGATGCTTCGTAAATTCTCAAGTATTATTAATTATTTAAACCACTTTTATAAAAAAATTAGGAGTTTAGCTGTTTTGAAACTAATAGGCTCAATTTGTTTACGGATGCAAGAAAGTACATATTTCCAATAAGACTTTCCTACATTACTTTCCACATTTGCAATAATTATTATTTATTTAAACAATTAGCATAAACATACGAGGTGTGGCTATTAAATAACGAGACTGGCGCTGCTGCAGAAGAAGTACGCATGCGCCAAACATCAGCGACCGATAGCTGTATAGCCGACCAGCACGAGAGACCACGGTCGAAGACGGATGTGTTCTGTATAGTCTCACTTTATAGTGCGGTGTACCGATCCTTAGTAAATATATCGCGAGTGTACTTTTGAAAGAGTAATTAGCTCTCGTCGCTTTGCGCGCAGAGCTACAATTGTCCCCAGGTGTGGTTAATAAACCAGGCCTGGGGTCCGTGGTGAGTATCATACTGCACTGGCCGATGTCGGCCATTTTTAAAGCACGAGCCACGTGCTCGATCTTTCGCGTATTGTTTACCCGCTTTATCCCTTTAATTGTCATTCCTTCTTAAAACATTGCTGAGGCATGGCCTCTAGCAATGAAAAACAGAGTGAAAGGGGGAAGGGCCTTTAGAGTCAACAAGTCCCCTGTTAGAATATCTTTCGGAAGATATAAAAAAAGGCGCGAACTCACTAATGTTCCTTAAGAACAAGGATGAAAATGATTTCCATATTGTAGAGTCCAAGAAGCGTAAGAGACAGAAGAAGAAAAAACAGCGAACCGGTAATAGCGAAACAGTCTCAAACGCTGATTCTGAGGAATCCGGAAATTCCGTCGAGCCCGAAAATCTAGCAGCCAATCAATCGTTTCCAGACCCGGACAATAACGTGGAATTCATGGATCTATCCATTGACAGGTCACAATCCGGCATAATTATCCCAGAGACACAGGTTTCTCTCTCTCCCTCGGGTAAATCGATAGTGGAATCCAGCCAGCCTGACAAACACAATCGTAACAAGACTGCCCAATCCGCGGATAAGACCCAAACCCGCTCAAATTCGCGACCCGCTTCCCACACCCAACATGCTCGATCTCTTCGTTACAGTGCTTTCGAAAAAGGAGAATGCCCTATTATTGTCCAACGTAACCCTAATTCTGAGCAGGCCAAAAAAGTTCTTGCCGCTGACACGTGCGGTCGTCTGCTTCAAAAACACTTCTTAGGCCTAATCAACGATGTCCGTAGCAGCGGCTTCGGCAAATTGAGAGTCATGGCAAAAACCCCGCAAGCAGCAAATGTCCTCCTGGAAGAAATCCCCAAAAAAATAGAAGGGCTTATTACTCTTGTCCCTTCTAGCTTTGTGACGTGCCAGGGTGTAATCTGTGGCGTTTCACATGAAATCTCGGAGTCTGAAGTAATTCAAAATGTGGAGGTGCTTGGCCCTCTAAGAGGCAAGGCCAAGGTCATTGGAGCACTTCGTCTCAACCGAAAAACTATAGACCCCGCCACGCAGGAAACTAAAATAATCCCTTCAAAATCGGTTTTGATTACTTTTGAAGGCACGTCCCTTCCAGAAAGGACCTCCATTTACATGGCCTCGTTTCCGGTTAACCTCTATAACCCGGAACCGAAAATGTGCATCAAATGCCTCAGATTTGGACACATTAGCATACACTGTCGATCTGGTGCACGCTGCAGGCGCTGTGGTTCCTCGGAGGTTCACTCTGAGCTGAAGCCATGTCCTAACGCGAATAGCACTTCAAAATGCGCGAACTGTGGTGGGGATCACTCACCCTCTTACAAAAAATGCCCGGAATACCTATTTCAGAGAGAGTTACGAGTTTTTGCTACTAAATACAAATTGCCTTTCAAAGAAGCCAAGTCGATCCTCAGATCCGGCAGGGGAGCTGAATACGCTTCCTTAACGTCACCACAAGCTAACACTTCTCCGACATTCAGCTTCTCAATGTTCCCAGAACTAAACGACGCCTCCACCCCCTCCTACTCGGGCCCCCGTTCACAGCCTCAAAAACCTTATTACTCCCAAACTCTGGCAACCCCTAAGGCTCCAGAGATGTCGAAACCCCCATCACAATCTAGATGGAAACTTCCAGAAGTCCATTCAAAACCCATGCAGGCCCCCTCGGGTGGGCATTCCCACCAATCATCACGAAGAGGATCCACCTCATCGTACTCACATCTCCACAACAATGGCAGAATCCCCAACCTTTTCCCAAACGGTTTTGCTCTGCACAAACAAAATGGTACTGGTCCCATGAGCCTTTCATCCTCCACTCCCCCCACTTCTCCCTTCCCCTCCCTCTCCCCTCCACCATACCCTTCCCCCAACCCCTTTAACCCCCCCCCCCCCCCCTACTGACCCCGCTCATACCTCGGATTCAAACTCAACCAGATCACCAATCATTAGTGCAACCCTGTCTTCTCTGATGAACTTGGTGGAACTTTTAGTCTCGGGTCACCTCAAAACAGAGGAAAGTCAAAATATTCTAAATAAAGTATTGCACTGTGTGAACCTTCTTACTAAATCCTTACTCGCTATTGATGGCTCAGCTTAATAGATTGAGAATCGTTCAATGGAATTGCCGGGGAGCCTTGAATAAACAAGGCGACCTATCAAACATCCGTGACGAATTCGATATTCTACTTTTGTCGGAAACCTTTTTTAAATCAACTTCAAATTTTTAAATTAAAGACTTTAATATCATCAGAGCAGACAGGCAATGTAATAACGGGGGTGGCTTGGCCATTGCCATAAGAAGGGGAATCACATTCTCCAAAGTCACTTCCGTCCTTAACATAGAAAATAGTCTGGAGACTAGCAATCTCAATCAGCACTTCCCTAGGCGAGCTTTTGATTGTCTCTCTATACAGAGTGCCCGCCTCCGATAATTATATGTCATCCGAGACGTGGACTGAATTATTTAATTCTATTCAAAATCTTAAATTAGCTCATTGTTTATTGCTGGAGACTTTAATTGCCACAACTCATTATGGGGAAGTTCGCATAACTGCAGAAATGGTTTGGAACTATGCTCTGCCCTTGATAATACAAATCTCATCCCCCTTAACACAGGTGAACCCACCTATCGTACTAGACCAGACAGCCCCCCTTCAACAATTGACCTAACATTCGTGTCTCAGAATCTCTTCAACATCTCCTCATGGGGAGTTTGGAATGACTCTCTAGGAAGTGATCACTTCCCAGTGGTATCAAGTCTAGGTATCTCTACCCCAATAGCTTCGTACGTTTCTCACAAATACAATCTTAAGCGGGTCGACTGGATCTCCTTTTCCAATAACCTCTTGGAATCCATTCAGGAGAAAAATGACACTTTTAATTCCCCGGACATTGATTGTTTAGCCAAGTACAATGCTCTCGTCAAAAGTGTGGATGAAGCAGTTGCTAATGCTGACCCTCCCTCAAAACCTCCCAAAAATTTAACCCACTCTAAAGCTAGAAAGAAAAAATTTATCCCTGCTCCATGGTGGGATGGGGACTGCGACGCTGCAATTGAGGAAAGAAAGGCAGCTTTGGCGGCCTACAGGAGGCGCAGAAATGATGTCAACTACATTAATCTAAATAGAATAGAAGCTAAAACGAGGCGCACATTAAACGCGGCTCGTAGAAGCAACTTTAGGAAATTCTGTGAGACCCTAGATAGGACAACACCGATCTCAAGAGTTTGGCGAGTCATCAAGTGTTTTAAGAACAAATACACTCAACCGGCGAACGCATCCTGTTCAGGGGATAGAGAGACGATTCAAAAACTCCATGCTCTGGCGGAGGAGATGTTTCCACCAACGGTCTTCTTCGACTCCTTCCCTGAAAATTTTCAGAAGAACGAGTTCCTAGAGGCCCCGTTCACGGAAGCTGAACTTTCTATAGCCTTAACTTCAGTAAAAACTAAATCCTCTCCTGGATTAGACAAAATAGATAATAATATTTTACTTCAGCTTCCTGATGAAGTCAAAACAACTCTTCTTGCAATTTATAATGAAATTTACCTATCTGGCTCCTTCCCAGACTCTTGGAACAACTTTCTAATTTTTTTTGTCCCTAAATCATCGCCAGGCAAATTCCGTCCAATTTCTTTAGCTTCATGTTTGCTCAAATTGATGGAAAGGCTCATCTACAACAGACTCTCGTGGTACGTGGAGCATAATCACATCCTCTCCCCTACTCAATTTGGTTTTAGAAAGAGAAGATCCTGTGCTGATAACCTCGCTATTTTAACGTCCGAGATTTTCTCGGGTTTTGCAAATGGCGAAGTTGTTGCTGGCCTGTTTCTGGATCTGAAAGGTGCGTTCCCTAGTGTCATTCCCCATATTCTAACTGAAGATCTCAAAGAGATCGGTGTTCCCCGACAAATGGCTAGATTTATCTACAATGCTACCTCTTGCAAAAACGTCTACTACAAAATTAACGGTGAACTAGTGGGTCCTAGACGCAGTACAGTCGGACTCGCTCAGGGTTGTATACTCAGTCCAATAAATTACTCAATTTATACCAGAAGAATACACCGTCTAATCCCTGGAAATTGCATTATCATAGAGTTCGCTGATGATATCGCTATTCTTTGTCGTTCTTCTGACCCAAAAGTATGTGTCAAATTCCTTCAGAAATGTCTCAACGACCTTGCTGTTTTTTAAGGACAAAGAGGTCTTGTGCTCTGCCCAGAAAAAACCAAATTGGTCCTTTTCAACAGACAGAATATAGATACATCTGACCCATCATATACCTTATCACTAAACAACATTACTATCTCTCCCTCGATTCATGTACGATTTCTCGGAATTATTCTAGACATTAGATTATCCTTCCAATATCACTTTCTTTATTTATGCGATAAAATAAGAAGAATCTTGAACATCTTTAAAGTATTGAGAGGCACCTGGTGGGGTGCAGACCCAAAAATCCTTAGGATGGTTTATGTCTCCCTCATAAGAAGCAGTCTGGAATACGGATCTCATGTCTTTAATTTCTCGTCTCACAAATATTTTGATAAAATAGAAAAAATTCGCAACCAAACACTAAGGCTAGCCATTGGCTACAGAGGCAGCACTCCCATCAACGTTATGCTGGCAGAGTGCTGTGAGCCACCTTTTAAAAAAAGATTTTCCTTCTTGGCTAAAAAATATATTATTAAAACCTTTGCAGACCTGGACCACCCGCTTCCAGATATGCTACTCTCTCTTTCGGATCAGGTTACTAGAAAAAAGAAACTTAATATCATCAATCAATTCGTCCTTCTGAATGCGTACGAAAAAGTAAAAAATTTAAAACACCAGATTCGTAGATCAGACATGCATCCCCTTTATGAATTCCCCTATGAAGATATGCTTTTCGCCCCTAACATTAATATAGGAATAGGCCGGCTAGTCCAGAATAGCCCTTCCCCTACAATTCTCTTCAAAGACCTAGTGAATAGCCAGTTCCAGGACTATTTACACTTTTACACTGACGGTTCAAAATCGATTACTGTGCCCACAGCAGGCTGTGCCTTAGTGTGCCCGGATGCACAAGTCACGCGTATGTGGAAATTGTCTAACTTTGCTTGTATTTTTTCAATTGAAGCCATAGCAATATTATATACTCTGGATTACATCATCAGTCACCGTTTTGATAAATCAGTCATTTTCACAGATTCCTTAAGCGTCCTAGAAAGTGTAGGTTCCAATAGTCCTGGATCTACAAATTCCTACCTGATATTTATAATTAGAAACCGCCTGGTAGTTTTGAATAAACTTAAATGCATGGTAACTGTAGTTTGGATCCCTGGTCACAAAGGTATCCCAGGTAATGAAGCGGCAGACATAGCAGCTAAATCAGCAGCTAAGGATGCCACTCTCCTCAATATACCCCTCCCTTTTTCTGATTTCTTTTCCTCCGCCCGGAAATCTCTAGATGAAATTTGCAACAACTACTATTTGGAAATAGGTAAAAACAAAGGTGTCTTATACACCCAGCGTTTTTATAAATATAGCAAAAAACCTTGGTTCTCTTCATTTAACGGCCCAAGAGAATGGATAGTCTCGCTCTGTCGCATGAGGAGTAACCATTATTCCTTAAATGCTAGCCTTGCCCGAAAAAATATTATAACTACTGGAGGTTGCCCCTGCAACCCTGAAATTGATGAAGATTTAGACCATGTGCTCTGGGCCTGTCCCAGATTTGACACACATAGAACAGAATTAATAAGTTCTCTTTCAAAGCTTCTAAAATGCCCTCCTCCGTTTTGCTCATATCAAATCTTAGTAACCCCCTCATTAAAAATCGCGTCCCATATATTTAAATTTAAAAAAAAAGCAAATCTTAAAATCTAAGGTACAATCGAAGCTTGCCAGGCTGCCCCGTGCGGAAAATGTCGTTGAAAAACGGCTCCTTTCGCGCGGAGTAATCGGCCGGGTGCATACTCGAATTCTGCCGCCTTGCTACGTAATAGTCGGGAAACCGAGTTGACAGTACAATCTCTTCTGAGATTGCGCAGTTGAACTCTGCCCGACATTGTTTGCTTCAGATTCAGAGGAGTTCACTCCCCCTCAACTTGGTCATGGCCGGATATACAAAGCTTTTATAAAGCAGGTATAGCGCCAACGAAGAATACAAAGAAGAAGAAGAAGAAGAAGAAGAAGAAGCTGTATAGCCTGAAGCCTTCTCTTTCGAATGCAGTACCTCTCGCTTCTGTAAACAAATCCCTATAGCCGTAGCCTTCGTTCGCCTTAGAGTTTTTTTTTGTTTCGCCGGGAAAATGTTAAGTGTGCCAATAGAGCAACGAATTGTTGTGAAATTTCACATGAAACTTGGAAAAACCGCTACTAAAACTTATAATTTATTGAAAAAAGTGTATGGCAATGAATGTTTATCGCTTGCACGTGTTTTTGAGCGGTTTAAGCGTTTTTAAGATGGCCGAGAAGACATTGAAGATGATTCACACCCGGGTCGCCCTTCCACGTGTTTTTTTTTCGATATTCATACGATTATGTACGTTCACTGGGTTCCTGAAGGTCAAACTATTAACCAACATTACTACCTTCACGTTCTTGCTGAACTCCGCGAAAGAATAAGGAAAAAACGGCCCGAACTGTGGAAGGACAAGTCATGGGTTCTCCACCTAGATAATACGCTAGCTCATTCCGCATTGTCTGTCAAGAGGTTTCTAGCCAAGTACAGCATCCCAGTGTTTGACTATCCACCTTATTCGCCGGATCTTGCGCCGTGCGACTTCTATCTGCTTCCTAAGGTGAAATCTGCATTAAACGGAACAAGATTTGAGTCCGTTGAAGCTGTGAAAGAGAAAGCGGCACGCGTCCTGAAGGAGCTGAAAGAAGAAGACTTCCAGTTTGGGTATTTTTCAAGCAATAGACACATTTTGTTCACGGAGTCAACTAACAATGTCTTTCTGATGACTCTATTCTATGTTGCTTTGTCAATTAAAAATAATTATTAATTATTTAAACAATTTACATAAACAAATTCAGAGTTTGGTTATTTATCAACCAACAGGCTACATTTTTTTACAGAATTAAGTAAGAATATATTTCCGATAACTTTTTTCTGTGATACTTCGTAAGTTCCCAAGCATTATTAATTATTTAAACAATTTTTATCAGAAAATAGGAGACAATTAAGAATGTCTTTTCGAGGACTATTTCCTATGATACTTCGCAAATTTATAATAATTATTAATCATTTAAACAATTTTCCTAAACATATTCAGAGTTTGTCTATTTTCAAAATAATAGGCTCAATTTTTTACGGAAGCAACGAAGTATGTATTTCAAATAAGAGATTGTCTTTCCGATGATCTTTTCTATGTTGTTTAGAAAATTTACAAGAATTATTAATTATTGAAACAACTTTTATAAAAAAATCAGAATTCGGCTATTTTTCAACGAATAGGGTGAATTTTTTTTACAGAATTACTTAAGAATATCTTTCCGATGACTTTTTTCTATTATGCTCTTCAAATTTCCAAGATTTAATATTTATTTAGAATATTTTCATGAGCAAATGAAGAGTTTGGCAATTTGCCGAAGAAACCCTCCCGTCAAACCTCCTGCCCGACATTAATTAAAACCGAGGTTAAAACGCAGCGAATACACAACTCGGTCGTATACGTCGCAGATGGTCATCCATCCGAGTGCTGTGCGCGCTCGAAATGGCTTGACATCTGGACTCTTCTCGAGTCGAGATCATTTACTGTGTATTTCTATGAAAATGTGTACCCGCCGACATTTTAGAGGATTTTTCCAAAGTTGCATGAAAATGTTTAGAGTTGCACAATAATTTATTCTGCATCGTGAGAGGGTATCTATGCGAAGCCGTGTACAAATCAAAATTATTGAAGTAAAAATTAATTTCATAGTATTTTATTGAACTTCATTTCCAAATATAATAATTACATGTAAATAAATTGGTCGCGCGCGGAGCGCGCGTATGGGGCTCTAGTTTTTAGTTGAAAATTGATCGTTTTTAGTTAAAAATTCAACAATTTGGTTGAAAATTCATGTATTTTATTCTAAGTTTGTCTTTTTTGGTAGAAAATTAATCTCATTGATTGAAAATTCAATTATTTGGTTGACAGTTGAACTACTTTGTTCAAAATTCATTTTATTATTTGCAGGTCAATCTCTGGTTGAAAATTCAATTATTATGTTGAAAATTGAACTAATTTGTTGAATATTCGTGTTTTAAAATAGAAATATGGTTGTTTTGGATGGAAAAGTCAACTATTTAGTTGAAAAAGCAACTGTTTGTGTTGAAGTTTAATCTTTTTTGTAGATACAGTATCTTTTCTGTTTATAGTCCGCTTTCGAGTGGTTAGGTAAGGAAAGTAAAAAGTATAGTTTTCAAAGAATTGTAATCACAGTTTTAAAACAACATTTTTCAGGAATTTTTAAGGATCTCAACATATTTTAGGCGTATTTTTAAAGATTCGAAATGAGTTCACGCGATTTCGCATCCCGTGTTTGGGCGAGCGTGTGTGCGGGCCACGTGCAGGCGAACCTACTTCCCAGTTCCCAGATTTGTCGAGCAAGCTCGTGAGTCTTCTGAGAATCTTTTTCCAATCACTCGTAATATTTTTGTAATTATTGCCGAAAAAAGTGATGAACCGTTTTAGAATTTTCACATCGAGTTCGTCAATTCTTTCTCAATGTTCGCAGATTATTTATGAAAATTCATCAATATCCGATGAATTTTTCTCATATCCGAGACCTAGCTACTAGTTCGTGACTTTCTTAAGGACAAATTTTTTCCGTGTTTCTGCATATTTCTTTGCCCTATAATTTAGGGCTCATTTCATGCCTTATTGACAAATTTAAAGCTCAACATTTTTTTCTAAACCTGTGGTCATGCTATCTTAACGTTAGGCTAACAGCATCACACATACAAAAAAAACGACGTAAGCAATATTTCTTTGTACACGGAAAAAATATTTTGTCGAAACTTTACTTGACGAGTCACCCATTGTAGGATAGGCCACGTTTCTTTTGGGATCTCATCTAATTTTTATTAAAGAACTGCCGACTTTATCGAAAAAGTGAAAAAAAGTCCAAGAATTATTGGAACACAATCTAAGAACATCAGTTCTCGAATTTTTATTCAGCAGATTTTGACAACGTTTTAGACAAGCATTCAATTTTTTATAAAAAGTCTTCCGGATTCCAAAAGATTTGAAATACAATAACTCTCTAGCACAGAAACGAATAACTGATTTATAAGTTGTCGAAGAATTCGTTGACTGTCTTCTACATATCTATATATGTACAATGTACAGTCACATTGGACGCTTGTGTTAACACGTATACGGAAAAAAGTACACTGTAAGATGTACAATCTCGAACAGTAAAGCTGAGGTTTAAAGCGTACCCACTGTGAAATGAGCAGTTTTCACAGTATTGAATGCAGTGTGAACCAGCAATCTGAAAGTATACTGGTCGAAATACCATTTGTAGCAATACATAAAGCAGCTATTACAGTTTGGCATTGTAGAGTCGAATAGCACTGGTAGGCGTTGTTTAAATTACTGCTCCACATTGTAAGGTTTCACTTACAAGCTGGCAGACGTTACGTTTTCCCATTGTGAATTAAAAATGGTAAATTATACAGTTTATAACTTGTAAGATATCCTCTTTCATACTGCGATGGGTAGTTTGGCTACAAAGTAGATAGTGCAGTTTGAAATATTAATCCGGTATACCAATATAGGGTCTCTCCCCGCACCAATTTCGCAGTGTGAAATTGTAGCATTTCCTTTTACGTACTGCGTCAAGTGCTAACTGAGAGTGTTAGAGGTACAGTGTGAACTGAGGAAAAAAATGTTACTGGGCGATATTGTAATATCTCCACTTTCAAATAGTGTTATTCGCTGAGCGAGATTTGTTTTATTTTTTACAATATTAAGTTTATTTTTTACATTAATGATGGTGTTTTGAGCGATGTTGTTTGTCTGAGTGATATAAATTTATAATAATAATATAGGTATTTTTTTCCGACATACTTTAGACCAAATAAAAGGAGATTTGTTGTTGAATCCTTTATTGCACACTTCCAGTAGCCATTTTTTTTTTCTTTTACAATAGCATTAGTAATATTCTTTTGTAATAAATTTTGAAACCTACAATGGACAAGAAATGATTCTCTAGTTTTTAAATTATTAATTCTCTTGTTTCAATTGATAAACTTTTTTACATCTGTAAAAGAATTTGGAAAATTATTTTTGATTTCGTTAAGATACATATTGCTGTGAAAACAAAATTCTGAAAAACTTAAATTAATTAATTTAAATTACTAACACTTAATACATAAGATGAAATGACATCAAATTTTGACATAACAGATTTGTTACAAAATTGTGTTGGATTGACAATTATTTTAAAATTGATAAATGAATAAGTTAATTTAATTTTAACTAGAAAAATTAACAATTTTTTCCTTCTTAATAGATTATTGAAGATGTTGGAATTCGATGACAAAAATCCTTAGTAAAGATAAACTTCAAATTTTACAATGAAAATATAATAAATTATGTCAAAACATAATATTAGTTAGATTAATGATGGTGTTTTGAGCGATGTTGTTTGTCTGAGTGATATAAA
>CAKNYM010031641.1:0-16632 GCA_932195095.1 Andricus curvator
TTGTTTAAACAATTATTTTGTTAACTTGAATTCATTATTACTTCACTGCAAATGAAAATTAAACAAAAAGCCAGAAATTAAAAAAAAAACCGCATCTTTCTAGCATTATTCAATTATAATAATATTAATAAGTAATAAATTGTTTAAACAATTATTTTGTTAACTTAAACTCATTATTACTTCACTCCGAATGAAAAGTGGACAAAAAACCAGATATTTAAAAAAAACCGCATCTTTTCAGCATTATTCAAATATAATATTATTAATAATTATAATAAATTGTTTAAACAATTATTTTGTTAACTTGAATTCATTATTACTACACTACAGATGAAAATTGGACTAAAAGCCAGAAATAAAAAAAAAATCCGCATCTTTCTAGCATTATTCAAATATAATGTTATTAATGATTATAATAAATTGTTCAAACAATCACTATTGTTAACATTGATGAACTATCACTTCCCTCTATTTGAAAATTGGGCAACAAATGGAAAATTTGTGAAACAACCGCGTCTTTCTAAATACATTCTATGAGAAAATTGCTAAAAACAATAATAAATTGTTTAAACAATTCATTAAAATATCTATTTTTCAGTATAAAGTCATATTTTATGTATTATAAACAATTCGCATTAAAAAAACCGCAAAAAATCATAATTAGCGCCAAAAACTCGCAAAACACATTTTTTCACTTATGGGGTTTCTTTGGGACCCTATAAAACAGACTTATGTGGGTGATATTTGAAAAGTGATATTTTATTCGTATTCTATGGCTAATTGTGAAGAGAAATGTTGAGTTTCAACTCGATTGAGATAATATTAAGGATTCTGAATAAGATTTACAAAAACGTCTTTTTTTCTTATGGGAAATACATGTTAAACTTCATGGGGCTTGCGCCACCCCTAAATATCATTTTTTTTCAAAACAAAACAAATTGATTCATTTTTGGGTGTATTCGAACAATTTTGGGGGGTGTCCCCATAAAAATTCGAAAAAAAATTTTATTGACCACCCTAATGTACAACCAAGATGTCGAAGGCCGATGAGCCCGATGCGCGACGAAGTCGCGTTGCTGAGGGCCGTGCGTACATCTTGTGTAACAGAGTTGTTACTTAGCGTTTCAGGCTCGGTGCGATCCTACAATAAAGGGTTGCCGAACCGCACTCGAGAGGGGTTGGAATCCCCCAAGGGGACCCGAAGCCCCGAGCAGCATCGGGTTCAGTCGCCAGTCTCTGCTCGTTCATTCAGACGTGAATCGTTTCCAGCTAGTGCTAGTGAGTGCTCTCGCCTTTCCGCCCTTTAGTTTATCCCGAAGGAAGATCCCCATCCACCTAACGGACCTTCTCAGGACCACCTCCACATCCACGGAACTCCACATCTCTTATCTCTACGCCTCTACGCTCTTACGAGGGGTGACCCGATCGCCAGTATCACCAAAAAAGAAGAAGAAAAAGGAAAAAAAAAGAAGAAAATCAGCAGGCACTCAAGCAGTGGAGAACACGGCACATTCTGAAGTAATGCGAAAGCGGTTCCGGGGCATAATGTAATATATGTTTATTTACATAAAATTTGGATTAAAAATATAAATGTAAAAATTATAAATGATTATTATATTAAAAACAATAAAAGCGATTACTTACTAAAGACGTCGTGACTTCCAACTTGATTCTTCGCACTCAATATGCTGGAATTTAATATTACGATATCCTGCATGCTGTTATGTGCATGTTGCTTACTGATATTTACCTTTCCCAGCTCATTTTCAAGTATTCTCATTTCTTCCGTTAATACGTCCTCTTCTGGTAAAGACACTAAGAACTTTAAATTGATCCAATACTTTTTGTGATTTTTTAAAACATTCTTTATAGACGTAATAGCACTAGGAATTGGAATTTGACGAGGTGGCAGTATAACTAATGGATCACCTAGAAGTGCCTTACTGCACATTGTCATAGCATAAGATATTGAATTTACGTTATATCCTCCTTCAAGAATTAGTATGATTTGACCGTTGGCTAATGATGACAACCAATGCGTTAAATGACCGTATAATTCTGGAGAAACATTACATCCTGAAATAAAAATAAATTTCTTTTAACAATATGTAAGTAAAGTATATTATATTAAGGAGGGTCGGGAGTGCGACAAGGCAGTTGAACTGTGGAAACTAAATTTAAAATACATGTTAAGGGCACTTCCACAAAAACTATAATTTCGGGGGAAAAAAGTTAAAAATAAATTTCGGACAACATCTTTCAAACTTTCTTCACACATTATACATTCACAAAGAAATTTATTTAAGATGGGTCACTCATTTTGCGCATTCCGTGCGATGAGTAGTTAATTAAAATGTCTACGGAAAAAGTCAGGCTCATCAGAAATGGTCTACATGTTCAGAAATCTTCAGAACTTCTGACCATTTGTGACGATTCCTGAGATTTCGTTTAATAGGGTTGACTTCAAAATCCAAGTAAGTCTTAAATCTATAAAAGCTGAGTAGCCTATGGTCTACTGAACTGGCATGATTTTTCTTAGAATTTTCAAACATTGCGCAGAAGAGCTGCGAGCACTCTCTTAAACTGAACCAGTGGAAGGTCACTGATTATTAGTGGAAGCTCTCTGGTTGAAATAGTCAGAAGCATGTCACTGGAAACTAAAGAGATTTCGCTGGTTCACTCAGTAGAATTCCTCCATTTGTTTAATAAGTGAGGTTCACTGATTCAATAAGTAGTCCTTTAACGCGTTGTCGTTCATCAAGTTAAACATGGCACTTATCATTCATCACTTTTGTTCTAACCTTTGTCTCATGATTCAAATAGAACTTTACTACCACACCAATAAATGAGGGTCGGGGTGTAATATAATAGAATATAATACATTTCGCCTAACTGTGGGAAGGCCTGCCATTCAAGCGAAAGATATTATATCTCCTTATTGCCACCGGGCCAAAAATATTTCTAACACGAACACTGGTACACAATGAAGTTTGTTTTCAACTGAAGGACTGACATTCAAAAGTACCTAACCCACAAATATTTTCAAATTCTTTTTTTTTTGCAATCTTGTAATGTCTAATCATATGTCCTTTAAAAGTCGATAGTGAAAATCTAAAACAACTTTTAGATTATTTTATAAAAATCCTCAAAAACGGTAGAAAACCTAACCCGAGGGTTTCATCACAAGACTTCACAGTAATGCTTTTTGTTCACAGTAATGTTTTTTGGGTGGTAAAAAATCGGTTTCTTAATTTGAATGGATAAAATTCTGAAAATAAGCAAAATAGGAGTGTTTTTTCGTCGCCACGAAAAATTTGGAAAAAGTGGGCTAGGTACTTTTGAATGTCAGTCCTTCAACTGTATTATGTAACACGTAAACTCTCGAAATGCAGCCACGCAGCATGCGGGGACGACTGGAGGTTCATGTCTTGGCCGCGTCGAGCGCTTTATCACTGGTTGAATTTGTCATTTGGCGTCACCGGTATACCTTAGTAACTGTTTAAATTGAGCCACTCACTGGTTCACACTGTCAAAATCGAAAAATTACTAGTTCACCAGTGACAACTCGAAATACTTATTCAACCGTCCTGATTGAAGCGAGACCTGGACGTACCAAGAGAAGGATACGAGTAAAATGAACGCGGTTGGAATGCAATTCCTAAGGAATATATGCGGTGAAAGGCTAATAGACAAAGTCAGTAATGAGTAGGTTCTCAAAGAATGCGGCGTAGAAGAAACACTGATTGACAAGAGTGTAAGAAATTTTTTAAGATAGTTTGTTCATGTTGAGAGGATGGATTAAGGATATTTAACAAAGCGAGTGTGTTTATGTAAAGCGAATGATAGCCTAACCAGAGGCAGACCAAGGCAAGGATGGTGGGAATGTATGAATAAGACTTTAAAGCGAAAAGTTTAAAAAAGCCATAGAAACATAAGAGCTTCCATAAATAGATGTATGGATGTACAGAAAGCAAGAGTTGCATTCCAAGATATAGATGTGTGAAGGGAAATTATTTATAGTAAATGTGTGATGAAGAGTGTCAGCGCCCTTGAGGAGAGCTTTACTTCGTGGATGTGGCTGGGGCTTATTAGTCAGTTTGATATTTTATGTGCGAACCGTGGCGTACGCTAACTTTGTGATGGTCTATACATGGGGTGATAACCAGAGAGGTTGATCAGCGAGCCGTGTCGGAACGGCGTTGTGGGATGAGCAAATAAGCGACACTTAACTTCTAAATTGATCTAAAATCAATCCTCTTTTGTACACATCTTATACCATACAAATTCCTTGAACCCCGGTAGTATAATGAGGCTAGAAACGAAAGAGTTACGCTTACACCAAGAGGGATTTGGCTTAATGGTATAATAATACATTTTTTCTCGAAGGATCTGGATAGGTCAAATGAAGTCGATAAAGTTGAATTAGAAATTGAAGACCGTATCTTGTTGGAATTGCAGATATTGGAAAAAACTTCATGCGACTCAGACAAGACAGACGATAAAGTAGAAAGTCTAATATGAACGGAAGTGGGTCGACTAACGAGGGGAACAGTCGCCTTATTATCATTCACGGATGAAGATTCCGAAAAAATAATGTTATCAGAGTTAATCAAAATGAGAAACTGAGTTCATATATAACCTGGATAATTCTTTGTTTTTCTCCCACACGGTATTTAGCGACTGGCCAGGCGTAGAATATTTTGTTCTGGTAATGCACTCAATGAACCACTTTAATCAATATAAACACCTATCAAAATTTATATCTCTAGAGAACAAATTTGTGGTATAGTCGACCGTGGCTGTGGTAGATCATTCTTTACCAACACGTTAAGCAATTCAGATTCAGGATCTGAAACCTGACTTGCCATCTCAGATGGGTGTTCGTCTCAAAGATACTGGATATTTTAACAATGACGTGAAGGCCTTATTGACAGCTAGAGGAGCCAAACACATATCTACCCCATTGGCTCATCCTCAAAGTAATCCAGTTGGCCGCGTGACAGGAAATTAAACCGATGATATCTTCTTTTATCAATGATAGTCACAAGGAGTGGGATGAGAACTTGTCAAGATTCCAATTAGCTTACAATAATGGACCATATTTAGGAAATAGAATATCTCCCTTCCTTTCAAATTATGGTCACGAAGCAGTTATTTAGCATGTAACATAATCCCGTAAAAATAAAAAGACACCTCAACTGACTGTTTCATTTACTATTGGATTAAGCAAATGGGTAAAATAGACGATTTTTTCAATAAGATCAAAAGTTGGTAAAAGAAATACTCCGAGGAACGTGTCGCTAAAGCCAATTGGGGTGAAATAAAGTCCGTGCAAATTGGTGTGGGGACCGAAGTATAGCTAAAAAAACTTAATAATAAGGCTGCAGGTTATTCCTCAAATTTAGCACATCGTTACTTAGGGCAGCTTTTTTTAGCAGAGTGTTAAGACCGACAACAGTTGAATTGACAGATAAAGCCGATAAATTAGTAGGAAAATATAGTACACCTAGTTTAAAAATACTACGACAAATCTTGCACACAGAGCAATGTACCCCTTACGTTATTGAGGTTGGCAGTTATTAGAACCCGAATTTCTCATCGGACGCAGTCTATTCTTTAACAAAGCCGGAAATGGTGGAAATGGAGTCTAAAGAGGATATTAACTTTCACTCGAAAGCCTGGAACTGGACTGACAATGCATCTTCAATATCGGAGGCACAAGAAACCGCTTTTGAAGTGAAGAAACTCTTGACGGAAATTAAAAATCTACCTCCATCGGTTTAGAAGATAACAAAACCAGTTCGAGTAACAGCAGTTCAGATTGATGCTGAAAATATTCGGCGAAATTGAGTATCGAGCAGCAAACATCCTGTAAAAAATGCAGTGACTACGGGAAAAGAATTTAAATCTTCTGATAACCCGAGATCTTAGACAGCTCCTTCAGTAATGGTAACAGCACTGTCTCTTTACTTATTATTTTTTAAGCGATTACAGACCTCGATAACAAATAATAGTCTTCTTTTGACGAGCTTATTCACATGTTACGTGACCTATAGTGAATCAATTGGGACTATACTCATATCCAAATAGTAACCGGAAGTAGGTATATTTCATGTTCGAAGAAAAAATATAACATGAATGCTTATGGTACTCGCCTAGTTTAGATGCGTTTTTCTCAAAAAACGGGTTTTCAAATTTCCAACTTAGAGGGTTGATTTTGGACTGAAAATGTCGGAAATTTATCTGGCTATAAGTCCTTATACGTAACTCCATACCGGCCATAAGGGCCCTTTTCATGCAGACCCCCACATATTTAATTCCAATTTGTTAAATTTGATTATGCATGTCATGATACCTCGAAAGCTTTATTTAATTCAACATCCCAGACAGAAGTACAGATGTCGCAAGTTAAATTTCTAAAAGTTATCTTAATCGCAATAATTGAGGCGTTCTCTAGAAAAACCACCTAAGTCGACTTAGGTTTTGGCACGAAATCACCAAAGAAACTTTTCAAAATGTGTTTTTACAAACGAAAGAATACATGTTTCAGATTGTTAAAACATTTTAAAAACCATACCATATACTTTTCGGCTAGTAAAAAGACATTTTCTAAAGTTCCTTCGGTAATTTTTGCCAAAGTCTAAGTCGACTTGGGTGGTTTTTCTACAGTACGACTCAATAACATTTATTTTTTCTCAAATTTTAATTGTCACAATTTTACCTTGACGTTACGGTTCGGAAGGGAAGAGTGTAATAGTAGAATTAAATTTTTCGTAAACGTCAAGCTTAGATTTCACGCCTGCGAAACCAATTATTTATTTACATTACGCGCGAAGAATTTAGTAATGTAATTGAAGATGTTAATTCACAAGAATCAATATTCAGGGTGTACGAATTTTTCAAGAAAATCGTTAAAACAAATTAGAAATAGTTTGTTGTTTTGTTTTTCGTTTTTTGTTCCTGAGTAAAAATAAACAATATTCATCAAAAATCCTATGATATTCTTGAGATAAAAATAAGTTACCCAAAATAATTATCTATTTACATTAGATGATCTATTCTTTTTATTCTACTGTACTACGATTTTTATCTACGATTTTTTATGCTACTGTATATTAAATCAATTATTTTGGAAATTGTTTTTTTTTCGGAGAAACGTTATCAGTAGCCTGATAAACTCATAGTTCTAGATTTTACTCAAATTTACTCAAAAAAATATATGGGTATGAAATTTTGCATTAATACACACTTTTTAGCTTTTCAGGTTATGTTAATCGAACTATGGGGATATAGGTTAGAAGTATTACATGAATCAGACAATTCAGGTACATAATTTATGATCAAATGGATCGATTTTTCAGTTATTGGCTTTGCTGTACAACAAGTTTTGATGGAGAATTTGTTCGCAATTTTTGTGTAAAATTTGGAGCTAAGAACAGCAATTTTGCAACTTTGTGGCAGTGATGGGCTGAAGTAGAACCCTTTGCGAGTATTTTGCACTTTGGTTTGTTTGATTTGGTTCCGAAATGCGTTCTAGACGGATTTTTGAACGCGACAACCCGATCTCCTACCACTGTGCGCCTTCTCTATCACGCGATTCTCGCGTCCCTGATCACCCCCTTTACCCATCCCCCTCCTCCTCACCCTCTCCTGCCATTGTGTGCTTTTTTCACCTCTTCGGCAGTGATTGATTGACATTCCTTCTCAGATGTTATGAGGTTTCGCAAAACTCCTTGAAGCGGATGATATTATCAGTATCTTCTTTCAACTTCAGTGTTTCCGGGATCAGCAAGAAACTGTTGATTCTTCCTGATCCATCTCTCCCTCTTCTGTATTCTCCTTATTGCGTTAGATAACACCCTATTTTGTCAACAATATGCTGCTTGCTTGTCAGCAGCTTTGACTTGTTCAGTGTGTGATTGTATATCATCAGTTCTTGGTTGAACTTTGGAACTCTTTCCGTGAACAGTCTACCAGATGTTATGTGGTCAATCACACACTGAACATGGGACGCATTCTGTCTTGCCCATCCAATCTTCTTATTTAGTTCATGCAAGCGTCTTGTGGTCTTTTGATCCATCGTCGGTTTTAGCCTTTGATTTAAATCAGGCAAAGCTCTCGCAGCACCACAAACTAAGCAATTGATAGTCCAGAGGTCGGACTCCTCCGAGATATCCTCACGAAGGGAGGCATCCATTTCAGCCAGATATTAGGGCTTAGGAGAAATATGCATGTCAATGCTTCCTCATTTTCGTCTGCAGCTTGTTCAAGCAGCAGTTGGGGAAGAACTCCGCGTACATATTCATTATTCCAGAGGTAGGCACGTTGATTTCACAATGACTGAATCGAATCGTGCTGAAGCTCTAAGTGTTTCTGGCACCACAGAGTGTGCATGCGCAACATAAAGCCTCCGTGTACAGGGATAATGATGGCATCGTAGCAGTCTAGCAAGTCGTCCTTCAGTTGATTCGTCCACTTAAGGTGGGCGTTTCGCCGGTTCGTCGTCGTGTTACCATCTAAATTATTTTCAGCACCCTGAACTCTAGGGCGATCGGCACTGTTTGCCGACCCATTGTTGGATGCTCTACGCGTTCAATCGTTTTGAATCGCATCTACAACTTTTTGGTGGTTTGGTTGTGTCATTGTTATTCCCACGTGCACCTAGGAAAAGGGTTCATCCGTCGTTGTAGAGCCCCGCGTGCAAGAATAAGGCTGCATACTCTGAGAAGTCGCTTGGTATCCCAGAGTCACCGTTCAAGATACCTCAACCAGGTGCCATTCAGCTTTCGGCACGGTTGTTACGCCTTCACTTGTGGGTTAATTCCTTCGTCACCATCCCTGGACAATTGTCCGCGACTGCTTAATCATTATTGTAATCATATTCAGCAGAAACCCCTGGGATAAAGACCCTCTATCCGCAATTTGAGGACGCATTCGGTGGCTTTGTCATAGGCCCTTCAGTTCGATTTCAAAGGAATTGAATATATATGATTACAAGTATGTCATAAGGACATCCGCGGGATTTCGCCGGGAGCGGGTGCTAATCTGAAAAATTGCACCCGCTCCCAGCGAAATCGCGGTAAAATTTCAGCTGCAACCACGTCTCACGACCGTGAGATAGATGGTTACAGTCTGCGACGGATTCAATACGACGATCAGGCAAAATTCTCGTGCGCCCTCAGGACACGGAGCGACCCAAGGACGACCGCCTTCTGATTTTTCCCCGCAAACGTCTTAACATTTTGTTGACAGCAAAATATTCCGGGTATAACCGTCGCAACTCCCTTACAAGGTATACCTCTCTTTCTTTTCATTTTCCTTGGCTATGATGTTTTTGTCAGCTGGTGCCGAAAATTCGATAACGAACATGGTTCGCTTCTCGAAGTCAAGGAGAACTATGTGGCATTGTGCCTTTGGATGTAGGTCGTTCCCGCATGAGTTGGACAACTAGATATTATGTGTCCTAGATGTTCGGGGTGTGCATGACACGCTCTGCAGCTATCATCGGGAATATCTTGGCTTGAAATGTGGCTACGGTATGCTAGAGTGGAAATGACACCGTATTGACATGCCAAAATGAAACCTTCCGTGCCCGACTTCAATCCAAGTGATTTAAGGAAAGAAAACGTTAGCTCATACGACATAGACTGATCCTCCACATTTCTGTCGAAGATGCCGTGAATCCTCTTGTCGAGGAGCTGTTCGCGGAAGTTTTTCTCCTGTGCTTTCTTAATCCGGGCCTTCAGGAGTGAGTACTCGAGATAGATAAGATTTGATGCATTTTGCTCACCCCTGATATTGAAGTCAAGGCCGAGTGTTTCAGCAGCCTCCTCCGCTGCTTTGTACAGAAACGCTATATATATATATATATATATATATATATATATGTCGTAGCCCAATAGCCGACCCAGTCGCTTAGCCGACTAGGTGGCCAGTCGGCTAATAGACGCTGAATAGCCGACTGCATACCTGGCACCTGCTCACGTTCGTCTAGTGGATGGATGAAATTAGCCATTTTTAATGACATACGGCTACGACAAGTAATACGAATTTTAGAAATCTTTTTGATGATGAACAATTTTATCACGTATTTTGAATAGTTTTATTAATTATAATTATCCAATTTTCACCTGACATAGCTTGTTTTGAAGCAGGTCTATTAAGTAATTCACTTTGTCATAAGAGTACACCTTGTTATAATAAATGAACATGAATAATACGAAAAATTGAAAAGACAATTACTTCTTTAAAAACTTTTTCTGTGATGCTTCTAAAGATTGTAATTTTATTTGTAATTATCTTGAATGAAAAAGCACTGAAAAAAGGACAATATTCTTTTGTACTTTTCCTTGCCTATTTTAGGAATCGGAGAATTTTTTATTCAACATTTCCTTACTAACAAACTTCGTGTCACATAACTGTACAAAGTAAATTATGAATGGCTTAAAATGTCTAATAGGAAGCCTTTTTATTATTTTTGACTTAAAATATTCCATGGAAAATAAACGAAAAATCTCATTCCTTAAAATATATAATGAACCGTATGAATCGTAGTCTACTGGGCTGAAACGCTCTAGCCCAATAGACTACTGGCCGCTCGTTGTGCAGGCTGGCTGATTTCGTCCGTCCAATAGACGAACGTGAGCAGGTGCCAGGTATGCAGTCGGCTATTCAGCGTCGATTAGCCGACTGGCCACCTAGTCGGCTAAGCGACTGGGTCGGCTATTGGGCTACGACATATATATATATATATATATAGTTTCTGTTTCGATTCCTTTGGAATCGAACCGAAGGGACGATGACAAAGCTACTGAACGCGTCCTCGGGTTGCCGACAGAGGATCCCTGAACCAAGGGCTTCTGCTGGATATGGTTACAATAATTAATAAGCAGTCACGGAAAATTGTCCAGGGTGGTCCCTGAAGGAATAACCCCCAAGCGGAGGTGTAATAACCGTGCCGAATGTTGAATGGCACCTGGGTGAGGTGTCTTCAACGGTCACTCTGGGACACCGGGCGAACTCTCTTAGGAATAACAATGATAAGTTCCTTAAGATGTTATGGTGTTGACCAGGGTAACCAATTAATGAAGATGATGATTTGAAATTAAGACTATGTATTAAAAAGTTAAATTAATCATTTTTAATTCGTCTGCAGGACAGACACAATTCAAAATTATTAAAAAACATAAGAGATGTCAAAATTGTGTATGTATCCATGCCGTCCTGCAGGCGGACTGAAGATAGATTAATGTTCATTTATTTGAATAAAGAAAGCCCAACAGTTCAGTGAGAACCATTAACAGGGCTTCAATATATACATAAAGTATTGTATATAATGTGAGCACGCAAATACATGATAATTTAAATTGGGGGTTGTGTGTTCGATGTATTTATGTACAATACGCGTAAATTCGGAGATAGAGGAGCAAACAAATCAATTTTGTCGCTAAGAAGTGATAACATAAATTTGTTTCAATTGCTAAACATATCAAATAGTGAAGAAAGCCGTGGAATCGATGAAGACGAGTACAATGGTATTGTATTACGTGAGTTGTATTTCGGTACGTTCAACGGTGCTCGCACAAGTATTGCTGGGCAATCAATAAGATGAAGAATATTTTTGAGTAAAGTCAAGATTCCTGTGAATTTGCGTCTGTCATCCAATGACCAGATGCCAAATCTACATCGTAGCGCTTCATGGTTTTTTCTCAAGCCATATATATTATATATATATATATATATATATATATATATATATATATATTAGAAACCACCTTTGGCATTTCTCGATGGAATTAACATGTTTTTTCTTTAAGTCAGGTGACCAGATTAAAGACGCATATTCCAGTTCACACCTAACCATTGCACAGAACATAGTCATGGATGGCGATATTGTCTTAAAGTGCCTACAGGAACGCATAAGAAAGCCTAATGATTTATTAGCACAAGGTACAATTTCATCAATGTACGCATCAAAAGTTAGGCGGCTATCGTAGAGAATACCAAGATCTCTATAAGTTAAAACTCTTTCTAAGTCTATACCCTCAATAAAGCAACGATGATGTAATACGACGTTCTTATTCGAAAATTATAGAATTTTACACTTGAACGGATTCAAGCTAAGATTATTACTTTAACACCAGTTTTAAAGTGGTCTAAGTTAGCTTGTAATGCATGACAAGAGTTTAAGCTAGCTATGGGCATATATAGTTTTACATCATCCAAATACAACAGGTGACGACATGACAGATAGAATGAGACATCGTTCATTTGGACCAATAATAGTAGCGGTCCAAGGTTAGAGCCTTGCGGCACTCCTGACGAGGGCGAAAAGGGATCAGAAGAGAGACCTCCATATTGTACAATATGCTGCCTTTTGGTCAAGTAGGAGCTAATGAGAAGCAAAAGCTTATGCGGAATCTCCATGTTATACAGCTTACGTAATAGTATATTGTCATAATGAACAAGCAACTCTCTTATATTTTGTGTAAAAACCAACAAGTTAGTAGTGGTGAAATTACGGGAAAGAGAGCCATGTTGGTGTATAGTTATGTTCTTAGCAATTATATTATATATGATCTCATGAAAGCAAATTTTAAATATTTTTGAGAAATTACTTAAAATTGCAATGAGTCTATAGTTAGTTACACTCGATTTCACCCCTTTCTTAAAAACAGGACACAGCCTAGCTTTTTTCCATTCTACCGGAAATATACCACATTCCAATGTGAGATTAAAAATATACACCAATAGTGGGGCAAAGATAGATGAACAGTCTTTGATAACCAAACCAGGAATTAGATCAGTTCCAGCAGTTTGCCTATTAGCCAGCTTCTTAATTTCTTTCAAAACGTCACTTTCAGTGATTAGAATATAATCTCCAAGTATCAGGTACATATAGATGACTCATTATGGACGCTGTGAAAGTATTCAGCAAATATTTAGCTCAGCATTGTCTGTGAATGCGTGAAATGCAACTTCTATACGCTTTTTGATACTGGTTCGCAATTTATTAAATATATGTAGGTAGTACACATTTCCAGTTGGAGAGAATTTTTCCGTAAATTAATGTTGGATCATGATGTCTATAATGATACCACGCGTGTACCATGATGGGAACTGCTGGTTAATTGTATAGTTTTTCAATCTTTGAACCGTTTTGTCGAAGACACTGTAGATTAGAGAATAAAAAACTGAACAAGCTTGATCAGGTGTTTTACAAGACCTCAGGGACGACCAATCAGTATTATTTAGACCAAGGTACAACTCAATATGGTTTGCTCTCTTAAAATTATATCTCTTAGATAAAGAATTATTCACGAATTTTGTAGAGGTTTACTCCTGACGTTAGCAAAAAATTATGCTCAAAGAAAGATGGTATTTGTCCTCAGGTAGTATCGGATCAATGACTCTATTAACTTCAAATAAGGTGTTCACTAGTGCAAGGTCTAAGTATCTGTTGTTGCAATTTTCAACTGAATTAAGTCGTTGTGGATCAAAAAAATTGGCAAACGGACGTTAACAGTGCTGATTTCTTAATCGAATTTGACATCGTTAATATGGTTTTTATAGTTAGAAATGTTAAAGTCTCTTACGATAATCATTTTATGTTCCGAAAGGAACGTCGATAACTAGAGTTAAGAATGAGACAATTGGTGTATACATTTTAGCCCTAACTATGTTCATTAATGGGACCTCACGAATTGTTGAAGTCGAGTTTAACTGTGAGTAAGCAAATTGACCATTAATGGCAAGGAGAGCTCCACCTCCAGGTCTAGCTACACGACCGTCCCTGAAAGTCTGAAAAACATTGTAGCCAAAAATTTCAGCATTATAAATAGAAGCCTTCAACCAAGTTTCAGTGAATGCTAGAAAATCATAATCAACAATGTAAACAGAGTTATTTAATAAATCTAACTTACTATTCAAACCTCTGCCATTTTGGTAATACACCTCAACTTTAGGAGTGGATGACGTCACTGTGTCATTGAAAGAGCTTTCCTGTTGAGAACTATGACTGGAACTCCATTTCTGTACGTTATCGGGAAATTCTCCTCTCCTCTCGCAAGTCGTTCGTTGAGAATTAGTTTTCGTTCCCTGTGGTACCTCTGTTGCACTGGTGTATGATCGCTCATCGTGTCCAGAATTGCTTTCGCCTTTTTCAATGATAGGAATGCTCCCATAATGTCCGAGGGGGTTAGTTCGGATTGAAATCTGATCTTGATTGGCCGGGCAAGGATGTGAGACTGTTGGCCAATCCGAAAGGTACGTAATATATTACCAGACAAGTTAATAGCAGGGTTAATTCATTTGAGTATATCTATAACAGTTGCTAGATCTTTTTCCTCAGGAGAGGTGTTTTCATCTGCATTGCTTTCAGGAATGTTGAATGAAATAAAAATTTTCTTACGTGCTATGCGCTGTGAGATTTCCTTGATACAAGACTCAATATCTCTAGTGTGGTGGGAAGAGACGTCATATCTATGATCAGTAGTTTCGATAACACAGATCTTTGTTGTGACAGTGGCAATATTATCATTAACCCTCTTTTCCAGGCTAGTCAGTCGATCGTCCATCAGTGAGACTTTTGAAGAGACTCCATCAATTTTGACACTTAAACTGTCAAAAGCAACCCTGGTTTTGTCAAAGTCTTGTTTTAGATCGGTGTGGCTTGCTTCGTAATCACTCTTCAATTCCGTCTTCAGATTATTCATCATAGCCTTAAGAACATCTATGATACTATTACTCCCGCGATCTTCGTCCGTAGGGGAGCTACTGCGAAAGCCGCAGCAACGTTGAAATTTGCCATCGGGAAGGGATTTAATTTTCACAGCGCATGTTACATGATAGTGAGTAGGACACTCAGTAAATTTAATACTAGTCATATCAGACAGGATAGGTTTTCTGCATTTTCCATATGAAAAAATGACATAAGTGTCAAGAAGGTTGTCATTTTGACTGCCTTCTGAAGAATTCGCCATCATGAAAGCAAAGTTTGTTTACCTGGGCGATCAGCTGACAGGCAATTCTTGTTGAAAGTGTAGTACGAGACAATATTTCACAGTTCGAAGTTTCCACGGTAGAAAGCAAAGGTCACTAATGCTTGTCACTGGGAGTTTTTTAAATAACTTTTTATACTAATTTTCAACAAATTAAAAAATAATGTTGCAAATTAATTTCAGATAATCATTTCACAACATCACAAACATTGGCAGAAATTACATAATTGGAATATTGGTATTTTAAATACAAATAAACTTTTATTATACAAATTATATCCAATATTCAATTATATAACCTTAAAGTAAATTATAAATTTACGTTACCTTTCCCTCTCCCCCTAAAACTTATATTATTGTAATAGAAATATGTTAGATACAAATAAACTTTTATTATACGAATTATAGCCAACCAGTAAAAAAAACTAATTCGGGAGGATTGCCGTGAATTAACATGTTTAAATTCGCCAATTTAAAAAAAAACTAAATTTTAATCTTTATTTAATCAGTGGGGTCGGTCGGGCCTCACCGCCAAATAAGAAGGCAAACCGGCCGAGAGTACTATTCTGAAAATATCGCGTTCCCTATAGCTTATACACAGAGAAAACTTTGAGGAATTATGATTATTATAATTTCTAATAGTGTACTAAACATAATAATTTTTTGCAAACGGGTAATGAAAGACAAATATTTAAGGTTTCCGTTGATATGAATATGTTAAAGACTTGTGTAGCTTACATGTTTGTAAGGTTATTGTGAAAGTTCTTGCTTCGTGCGAGTTGCCGAAAAAACTTCACCAGTTCAAGATTCGTGTTTTTCTCTACCCCAAGGTTTAGGAAAAGCTGTGGTGACGTGTCTGCCTCCTTCCTGGAACATTCTCGGGAGGTGACGGGGATACAATATGTTACGGACAACCGAGGTTCTTCATAACTTTGATCCGGTTTATTGTTTTGGTTGTGTCATCAACAACGATGTTTGGTTGTGTGTGCACGTGAATGCTTCTATCTTGCTTCATTGGTTAAGCTTTACGCGAAGCTTTCAATACAAAACTGTAGTGTTTTCTCTCGCATTCATGGCCTAATTTTATTTTAAAATTATTGTTTAATTATTGATTGAAATGCAACGTATATTATCTTCATTTAATTTCAATGAAAACTATGCGTGAACTGATATTCAATTAAAATTATTTTTTTTTTTTACGTTTCAATAATAGTTGAAATGCACCCCATATTATATAATAATTATTTTAGTGAACGACATAATCAAAATAATAGTAACCAAAAGTTTAATTCTGTAAGAATGTAGAGCCACTTAACTATGAGTAATTGAGAATAATTTTTTTAATGCGTTTCTATTTTGGATTGATAAGTGTGATTGTAATATGTTGCAAAATTATTTTCACATTATTGCACCTTGCTTTGAAACGTATAATAATTCTTAAACGAAAAGGAGAAGAATTCTTAACAAAATAGATGAATTTTGAAGAAAATAAATTAATTTTGAACAAAGTCCTTAAACTATCGACTAAGTACTTTCATTTTTTATCAAAAAGAAAGAAGAAGAATTTTCAAGAAGATTATTTTATATTCAATAAAATAGTTACATTTACAACAAAAGGAATGAATTTTCTGCA
>CAKNYM010031641.1:23309-59664 GCA_932195095.1 Andricus curvator
GATATTATTAAATCCTTTGCAAACTTCCCCTCCAATCTCACACCTTTGATAGAACACTGTCTCACTAATACCTACTTCTCATTCAATAACCAATTCTACGAACAAACCTCAGGAGCAGCAATGGGATCTCCAATCTCACCTGTAATAGCCAACATTTTCATGGAAAATCTAGAAACTAAAATCTTTAACAAATCCAAGCTTAAACGGGATTTTGGTGCCGTTATGTTGACGACACTTTTGTCATCTGGAGACATGGACTGGATGAACTACACAAGTTGTTCAATTTCATCAATCAGTTACACCCTAGTATCAAGTTCACCATGGAAATAGAACAAAACGGAAAATTGCCTTTCTTGGACGTACTAGTTTACAAAAGATCTGATAACACATTAGGACATGAAGTTTACAGATAACCTACCCATACAAACAGGTACCTGCATGCCTCCTCCCACCACCACCCATCTAAAAAGCAATCAGTCATCAACTCCCTTATACACAGAGCCGTCTCCATAACAGATAAAGATAACTTACAAAAGGAACTACAAAATGTTGAACAAATGATAATACAAAACGATTACACAAACAAATAAATTAATAAAGCAATAAGAAAATACACTCAAAAAAACAAGTCAACACAACCTACTAAAGAAATAGAGAGAAAAACGACCACCACCCTACCCTACATTCAAGATATCACAGAACAAATAGGAAGAATTCTCAACAAACACAACGTCCAAACCATATATAAACCACCTGCGAAAACAGGACAACTTCTAAACAATCCTAAAGATAAAAAGGCACCTCTCAGTGATCCAGGAGTATATAAAATCCCTTGTTCTCGTGGCAAAGTCTATATTGGAGAAACCGGGAGGGCGGTAAGTCAACGTGTAAAGGAACATGAGAGTAAAGTCAGGCTAAAACATTTCACGCAATCAGCAGTAGCTGAGCATCATATCGAAACAGGACATAACATTTTATTTGACAAAACAACCGTCATCGCAAAAACGTGCAATAAATTTCCAAGAAAACATAGAGAAGCAATCGAAATCTTAAAACACCCTAATAACATCAATAGAGACAATGGATATAATACTAATCCGATTTGGCTTTCCATCCTCTCGGGTTTATAAAAAAGACTTGATTGGCCAATCAAGTTCGACCAGTCCCCACCATGGGGCGCGCTGGCCAATCACTGGCATCGTAGAGAATACATATATAAGAACAACATAACCTGAAACTTCAGTTTCAGGTTAGCCCTGAAGAAGTGAACTGCAATGTTCACGAAACGTCGGCAACATTCATAGTTTCGCACACGATTGAAACCCGAAAAAAACTTTAAAATTTAACATTTTAATTTATCATTTTATTTATTGATAAGCTTTTCAAATAATTCCAGAAAATTAAAGTTTCAACAGAATCAATTAATAATAATATGTATAATGATAATAAAAAAAGTAAAAATCTGCCCGCTTCGCGGGCACATTCTCGTGGCGCGCTGCGCTCGCAAGTTTGAGCGCGCCTAGGGCGCGCGACTGTTGGATCTCGCGCTTCGCGCTCGATTATGTATTCACCTCGCGCTACGCGCTCGGGCGTATTTACATCGCGCTTTACGCTCGGCTCCTCTAGATTTTTGAACTTCATGTTCGACTTCGATGAAAAGAAAAAGTTTGTTTGCAAATATTATAAAATTATCAAAACCTCTACATATTAAGTGATTGTTAAATTTTTTTTTATTTTAGACTGAAAAGGAACTTTATTTACTCAAGGTTCTATCGACCTTAAGGAACACATTCTCATCCAGACACTCGCGCTTCGCGCTCGATATTTGATTTGAAAATCATTTGAGCCGTATGATAGAAACAAAAAAGTTTGAGCGCACTTACGGCGTGCGATTTGGTAAATACACTGAACGCGCACTTTGTGTTTCGTGTTATATGTTCTTCATATACAAATTACTAAATTTGTATTTGATTTCAAATGAAAAGTAATGATATAATTCAGGCGACAAATTTTATTAGTTAACATTTTATTTTAGCTTGTGCCGTTTATCAAAAAAGTTAATTTTTTCATTTTGAATATATTCTTACCACAAAAATTGATTACGGGTTTGTAAGTCTTTTTTGAATGCACAATTTTTGTTCATTTATATGTTTTCGTACCTTGCATTGTTTTTTCAAAAATTTGATTTTTTTTACTGTCAATGTTATTTTCACGAATAAAACAAAAACCACGCATCCTATCGAAACATGAGTCACAATAAATTTGTACCTCTTCCTTGGATGAACAAATTTTGTTTCGGTCATTTTTTCGTAGCTGGTAATATTCGTCTGAAAATTTGATTTTTCTATTTTCAATGCTGTTTTTTACGAATAAAACAAAAACTACGCGTCATATCAAAAAGTGAATGATAAGAAATTTGTAGATCTTTTTTAGGTGCACAATTTTGGTGATATGATCTTTTCTGGTATGTTGCATAGTTTGACAGCAAAATGGCTTTTTTGATTTTTCATTAATTTTTTGTGCGATCAAAATTTGAATTTTTTATTTTTCAAAAAATTCAAAAAGTTGTTATGAAAATATTATAGGGTGTTCAAGAAGCAACGTTTTTCTCCTCCTGACTTTTTTTCATATCGTGCGTTTTTCGGCTTAAAATGTTCATTTTCGTTTGTTTTTTGGAATTTTGAAAATGATATAACTCCAGTAATTTTTTTTTATCACGAAAAGTCATTAGAATATTTTGTTCGTCATTTTGCGTACTACTAATAACCGTACATAGAATTTTCAAATCTTCAAAAAAAGTGGTCTCAAAAATTTTCAAAATGTGCTCACTTTTTGGATTTTCATCCAAAATAGCTGGTTAGCGAACTCGTTCTCTATTTTTCGGCCATAAAAAAGTGTGCCAAAGCTCAATCAAATCTGATCATTTTTTCGAAAGTTATCGTGGCTATAGACAGACAGACAGACTACAGACTACAGACAGACAGACACCTTCGTAAAAATCGTTTTTTCTAGCTCAGGGGGTCTCAAAACGTGGAGATTTGATGAAAACCGACTATGTCAAATTTTACATAAAACCAATACCTTCTCATTAGAATGAGAATGTAATAATAAAATAATGTTCCCTACAGAGGGAGTTCTCGCGTTGGCGTCACGGTAGGGCTTGAACTTTCCTCTCATGACTTTGATGGCTATGTTGGCGGTAGCACTGCTACTGACAGGGTTTCCCATGCCAGACAGGCAGAGAGCGAAGCGGAAAGGGACTAAGAGGGACACCAGAACCCATAGAAATTATTGAGAGTCATTTGAATATTTTGAAACGCTTGTCGCTTCCCGAAGATCGCCGGGCAGCCCCTGGATACACCTCTGGGGGCCACAGCATGCGGGACGGTGGTGATGGTCCGGCAGATCTCACTAATCAGAGCTGGCCAGCAAGAACATCTTCAACAAATGGTAAGCAGTGGAACATCAACTGTGCCTGCTGAGGATGCTTTGGCTAGCGTCAGCTATTTGCAGCCAAACACCTCAACAGAAATACCGTGGGAGAGCATCAAGTGGGATACCACAAAGAAAGAGGAATTGGCGCGTCTCTACTATCAAAGTGCAAAGTTTGAAACGACACGCGAAAAAGGATACAATTTTAGGACGAAGTTTGCTGCAAAGTATCCTCATATGAAGAAAGTTGCACTAAGAGATCTTATCGCTAACGTGAAGGACATCAGGACTAATATACACAGCTCAGAAGACCGAGCAATGGAAATTAAACAACAGGTTGATTTGGCGTGGAGAAACAACGGCTGTAAACATCAGTTAGAGGAAGCCGCGTCACACGATCGAGCAGCGGCAATTGATGTTCTCCCTGAACCTGTTGATGATCTAGCACCACCACATCCTCCAGAGGTAGATGGCCTAATTCAACCAGAGGCAGAGGCAGACGTTCAGCAACCAAGAAGGCGATTAAAATGGACATACCATATAAACAGAGATGTTATGCGCCTTTATTTTTTGGCAGATAAAAGTGGGCAAATTGTGAGGAGGGAACACCATCGAGTCTTCTTACTTAAGTACCCAGAGCTAGTCACAAGAATAAATTAGCAGAATCTAGCAGACCAAAAATGCTCAATATCTGTAATCAGATTGCTTTCGGCAGTTGAAATAGCTGCCATCAAAATGGAAGTGGAACAGTAGCTTCGTATTGATGAACTCCCTTTGGATGATGCGGACAACAAAGACCTAATTGAAGCTGAAGGTATAGTTACTAGGGATAATGGACGTCAAATACCGGATCCACTAGAACCACATGCTGACATTATTAACGTTGATGCATACAGCGAAATCCCATAACAACTATAGCACCTTGAAAGGAATTTCGATCACGCCTTACTAGAGTTCAGACATGTAGAACCAACACAAAGACATTCTCTGCCCAAGATGAACATCACGAAGGATCTGCGTGTACTAATATGACACCTGTGCTTTTGTGTATTGTGCAGCTCTAGCAGCCGTCAGAATATTTGGTCGCAGAACTAGGTCTACAAATGCAATATTTGCCTGAGGAAGATATCGAGATCCACCATGGTAGAATAGATTGGATATGGATGTCAGCAAAGTAAGGTGCAAATTGGGTCGATTGATCACACGTAAAGGTAGCTTCGGTATCTTAAGTATAGAATGGAGTGGTATGTGAACCATCTTGTCTATCGTTTCTAGATTTCATTTTTCTTTCGATACAATAAATGATTCCATTGATCCTGAAATGTTGGCCTCTAATTCATTTGTGGTTGGGCGAACACCCACCCCTCTTTTTTCTGAGCTAGTTCGTTAAAAATTAAGCCAATTTAAGATTTTTCTACGATGTTTTGTACAATTAAATAAAAATTTGTTATTAGCGATATTGTCATGATGAAGTTGATTTATTCCTTCTAGTGGCTGGCGCCCTAGATTATATTTAACTATATTGTTTTGATCCAAAGGAAGTTTAACGATTGAAAAAATATTGTAGTCAATAAACCATGCGACATTAATTCCCCTTTTTCGTAACTGCTTTCGAGAAATAAGCCATAGTCTAGAGTGAGATTTTTGGAGGCTGAGATTCTCCCTTGACAATGCGTTACAGCCATCATTGCAGATAAGGTATATTCTCACAGCTACGAGAATGACATCCTGAAATAAGAACAGAAAGTATCATGTAAAAACTCGCTGGGCAGTAAAGATCTAGTCACGATAGACGCTGTTGCCATGACGCAAGCTCGTAAACATAAAAAAATTCCACATGGCATAAATTGACTACAAGCAAGCGTTTTCTTCCGTACCACATGACTATTTGCTTGAAGCCTTAAAAAGATACAAAATCTGCCCACGCATTATCGACTTTATAAGTCGTGCGATGAAGCTTTGGGGTACAAGAATCAAGTATTTTGATCCTGGACAACCAAGAATAACTAGATCAATACGCATTACGACGGGTGTCTTTCAAGGCGACTCCTTTAGTGCACTATGGGTCTGTTCAGAGATGAACCCATTAAGCATAACACTAAATAGCATGTCTCATGGGTTCCGAATACATGATAACCAGGATGGTCTTCAAGTGACCCATCTTCTATAAATGGATGACCAGAAGCTATACGCTAGTTCGGACCAGAAACTACAGCAAGTGATCGATGTCACAAAGCAGTTTTCCAATGATATCTATATGAATTTCGGACTAGATAAATGCAGAAAAATGCATTTAACCAGAGGAGAATTAGGGTCTGGAGAGCTATAGAACGTTTTCGAGAATGGCATTGAGGCAATGGCTGAGGGCGAGTCATATAAATACCTGAGTATTTTCGAATCTAAGGGTATTCAGCATACGATAGTTAAGAGAAGCCTAACGACTGCCTTCACTACAAGACACAGATTGAGTCTGAAGAGTTCTCTTAACTCGGCAAACAAAATCAGGCAACCTTGAAAGGTTAAACAGAACCGTCCACGTAGAAATGATGAAGCATCAAATGCACCACAGTAATTCGGCGATTGAAGGGGTAGTTCCACCATGACATAGAGGGGGTAGGGGCCTTGTAGATGTCAAGAAACTGTGTAAGTCACAAGTTACACAGTTGCGAGACTATTTTAACAGCAAGTGATATGTTGCGCTTTACAATACGATCTGTAAAGCGGATCTTGATAACACGCCCTTGAATTTGTCCTCAGAGAAGGTCTTGAATATCAGGGCAGAAACCATAGCGGAATTAGAAATGCAATAGAGACAGAAAGCGATCCACGGTCAGCACCCCAAAACGTTAGATCAACATGGAGTGGATAGTGAGGCATCCAATATTTGGCTGAGAAAGGGCGGCCTCTATCCAGAAACGGAAGGATTCATCATTGCGATTCAGAACAGGGTTGTCAGCACCAGAAATTATCGCAAACACGTGTTACATCAAAACGTGGTTGACCGGTGGCGATTGTGTGGAGATGCCAACGAATTCATTGAGCACATTATTGATGGTTGTCGCGTACTGACTCAAAGAGAATATACGCACAGACATAATGATGTGGCGGGGATTATACATCAACAGCTTGCCCGACACCTAAGACTCTTAACAGAATGGATGCCTTTCTATAGATACACTCCAATGCCCGTTTTAGGAAACGAAAATTACATTTTATATTGGGATGTTACTATCCAGATGGATCATTACATCCGAGCCAATCGACCCGACATCGTGATGTGAGAGAAAGAAAGGTGGAAGAGTCTACATCATCGACATTGCTTGTCCACTTAATCGAAATTTCCAGGCAACGTATACAACCAAGATCCATAAGTATAGGGAGCTGAGGCATGAAGTAAAGACAATATGGAGGAATGTGAAACATGCATCTATTCATCCTATTGTGATTTCGGCTACAGGCAATGTGCATGCATGATGCACTCAACATCTTGAACATTTAGGAGTCAGTAGGGTACTGTCAGCAGCTCAGAAAGCGGTTTTATTAAACACCTATCGCATTGGAAGAAATTTTCTAGACCATAAGGAAGCAAGCGATTAAAAACCTATGGAGTGATACATGGTAGTTCTAACAAAGCATCCGGAGGCGACTGTTGTCACCTCCAACACTCGCAGGCGCTGTGTAAGGATAACAGCGGTGAAAGGCAAACTGCAAACTACACCATGCTCTTAATTTTGTACCTACGACATCATCGCAAATTATTTCAAACATTGTATTTAAAAAAATATTATTTGTAATAAATAAATAAAATATTCAAATAATTTTCAATTCATATATATTTTTTTAATTAAAAATTGCATTTCTGATAATTTGAATTAATAATAAACTTTTATACTAATTCCAAAATAAATTAAAACATATGCCCATATAATTTCGAAAATTTAATCCAGATAATCATGTATGTATGTATATTTAATCTCTCCCTTTTACGGGTTTGAGGGCCTCCGCTCCCTGTACATATGCTTACATTCCATCCTTAATCTATCTTAATTTGAGATATCTTACTTCAAAGAACAATATTATTAATACTAATAATTCTAAAAATTCTAAAAATGAGCGATCTTGCAGGGCTTCCGTTTCCTCTTACCATAAAGTACATTTTCAATTACTTAAAAATTTAACTTTTGCTACTTAGTTTCCTTATTAGGATTAACCGTTTGGCTATGCCCTGTTACCTTGCTTTCCGTTAGTTCTTCCATTTTCTTCATCCACGTCAGTCCCTGCCCATTACCATCCTAAATCCATCTTACACATTCATCCACACTCAACTGTCCCTCTTCCTCTCCTGTACACCTATCTAATACATGTGCCCATGACTCCATTCCGTATCCACATACTCTACACAGATTTTCCTCTTCATCCATCCAATATCTACAAGCTCTAACTCCTTCTCCCATTCTAAACCGTACCACCCTACTCCATTTATCTTCCTTTTTTATTTTTTGCAAATAATCTGGTTCCGTCAAATGTTTGACCATCATATACCATCTATTGTACCTCGAATCCATAATCTTTCTCCATCTCTCTTCTCCTTGTCTTACTAATAACTCTAACTCTATGTCCAGCCACTCCAGTACCCCTTCTCGTATATCACAAACCCTCCTCATTTTTTCCTTTCTTCCTCCCATTTCGAATTTCCCAAATTGCCTCTCGTTTCCTTGTTCCGAATTTCGCCCAAGCATACTTGTGCTATTCTGCTCCCCTCTCCCCTTTTTAGCTTCTCTTCAAACCTCCAGGATCTCTTAATTTGTCTAGTTACTATTTTTTCCCTTTCTAATTCTTCCCTTAACACTTATCCTGGGCAACTCCATCTAACCCCTATTAGACATCTCAGAAGTCTCTCATGCATGCTTTCTACTTTCCTATATTATTTCCATCCCCAGACCTCCACTCGATAACACAACACCGCCCAAACCAACGCATCAAACAGCCAAACGCTCATCCTCCAATCGTCGTTAAAACTTCTCTTTCCTATACCCTATACTTGGCCCATTACTTTACTCGCTGGTTTTATTCTTTTCCTCACCTGCACTTCGTTTCCCCCTCCTGCCTGAAATCAAACACCTAGGCAACAGAACTCCTCCACAATTTCCACTGTTTGTCCGTTCATCATCCAAACGTAATCTATTTTGGTCTTTCTTCTTCTGTTGCACATCACCTTGGTCTTCTCCACGTTCACCGTCAAGTCTTTTTCTCCCAGATACTCTTCGAAAATTCTCATCATTAGGTTCATCCCCTTCTCATCATCTGCTAACAGAACTGCGTCGTCTGCGTATGCTAGAGAGTATAGTTTGCTATTACCCAAAACCGTTCCCCATTTCCCATTTCCCATTCTCCTTTAACTTCTTCTCTAAGTCTGCTAGCAGCATATTGAAAAGTAGCGGACTCAACGGGCACCCTTGCCTTAGACCTCTCCCTGCCCAGAACACCTCCCCTTTCTTCTTCCTTATCTTCACCCTAATCTATAGCACTTTTCTATTTACTGAGTCAAAAGCTGCTTTGAAATCTACAAACAATGCGACTAATTTCCCTGTCTTTCTCCCTAAATTTCTGTTAACCAAGTAGTTGAGTACGTAAATGTTATCTATAGTCCACATCCCCTTTCTAAATCCCGTCTGATTGTGTGGGATACATTCTTTTTTTTGATCTGGCTCTCTAACCTTTTTTTTAGAATTTTTGCATATATTTTATAGCCCACTGGCATGAGAGTGATCCCTTCTTACTACTCTACCTTCTTGCCCTCCCCTTTCTTGACAAGCGGTACCATCAGCCCTGTCAATCACTCCTCGAGAAGCCTTCGCCTTTCCAGACCTTGTTGCAGATCTTCCACATCCCTTCCCTAATCCCTTCTCCTCCATACTTCATGGCTTCGTTCTCCATGTCATCCTCTCCTGTAGCCTTGTTTCTTTTAAGTCTATCTATTGCCTCATCCACTTCTTCTCTTGTTATTTCGTTCCCTTCCTCCATTTCTCCCTGGACTATCCTTCTATTTTCCCTCTTAATCCTATTTTTTTCTCCCCCTAACAGACCCTTCAAATAATCCATCCACTCACCCATTTCTATTTCATCATTCACGCCCTTCCTTCCTCCTCTTTCCCTATTTATCACGTCCCAAACCCTACCTTCTTTGATCGCTTTTTCTACTTCTTCCTTGTATTTCTCCTTTCCCCTTTTTTTTCATGTTGTACTCCCCCTTCTCCATTTCCCCTCCGCCGCTCTTACGGACGCCAGCTTTAAGTGTAGCCATTACCGTGAAGTGCTCGGACCCTATCTCATTCTCCACCTTCAAACTCCCTATCATATTCCTCATTCTTTCTTCCGCCAGGATGTAGTCTATTACTGTTTCTCTCTTGCCTATAAATGTGATCTCTCCTTCCTCATCTCCTTTCATATTGCCATTACATATAAACCATCCGGTTCCTCCTATTACGTCTAGTAACCTCCTCCCCTCCCGGTCTGTCTCGCTACGTTTGAAGCTCCTTATATAAGCCTCCTTCTCTTCATCCCAAATCCCTCCCGCTTGTTCGCCAGTCCATGCATTCAGATCACCTCCTATCAAAACCAACTCTTCCTTCTTTTCCTCCATCCACCTCCTTATTTCTCTCCAACTTTCCTCTTCCCCTCTTCTTCTATATATACAAACCACCGCTATTTTGACTTTTCCAATTATAATCCTTCTTACAATTGTTCCATACTTTTCCTCCCTGTCCCCCTATTTTCTCCCTTTTAGAGCCAATTCTTTTTTCGCTTGGTATTCGTTTTGAAACCCCTCTGTTTTATCTATATCCTGTTTTTTCTCTTCCTTTTTCCTACATTTCTCAACTCTTTTCCTTTTTCCTCATTTCTTCTGATTCTTCGTCCCAGAACCATTCCTCCCCATTTATTCATATCCTGTCTCTCACTATCCGTACCGTGCGCCCCTTTTGCCTCTCTACCCATGCCCTCTGCTCTATTTTCCATCTCCTTTTCCTCTCCCTCCATGTCAAATACTCTTCAATTCTTTCCCTTCTTCCTTTCAATAATTTTTTTTTCTCCATAATTTTCATCTTCTCCTCCTAACTCCCTACTTTTACTATACACATTCCTTCCTTCTCTTCCTTCGTCCCTCCTATTCTCTTAACTCCTTCTACCCTTACCTGAACTCCAATATCTATCATAAGATTTTTGATTTCCGCGTCCCCTGTTTCACTCTCCACTTTCAATCCCTTAACTACTATGTTATTTTTCCTCTTCACCCTTTCTTCCCCTTCCAATCTTCTTTCAATCTCACTCAGTCTTTTCTTCAATCTTTAATTCTCATTTTGCAAGTTATCACTTCCTTTTACTATTTCCGCACTCTCTGTTTCCTTCCCCATATGCTCATTCCTGATTTCTAAGTTGCTTACCCGTTCCATTACAAAACCTTAAAATAAATAATCAATTTATGTTACCCAATAGAGAAAAATTAAAATTCAATCTTTATGTAATTCAATATTGTGCACAAAATTAATCAGTTAATAATTCTTTAAACAGTTCACAACATAAAAAGCATTAAACCATTATTTTCATTGAAACATTCAAATAATTTTTACATTATATATATATTTTTTTTCATTTGAAATTGCATTTCTATACATTTAATTAATTAATGACCTTCAAAACTAATTCGAGAAAAAATTTAAATGTATGTACATATTAATTTATCATTTCAAAACATAAAAAGCAATAAACAGTTATCTTCATTAAAACATTCGAATCATTTTTACTTTATACTTTACTGAAAATTTGAATTACTAATAACCTTTTAAACTAATTCCATAGAAAAGTAAAATATATGTACACATAATGTTGAAAGCAGACTTCAAATACTTTTTTCACAACATTACAAAAATTACACAATTACAATAAATGTATTTGAAACATAAATAATCTTTTATCACACAAATTATAGCCAATATTCAATTACTTTGCATTTTTTTTTTAATTTCATTTATAAACATTTGATTTATTCGTAACCTTTTATACTAATTGCACGAAAAATAAAACGTATTTACATATAGATTTGAAAATGAAATTCAGATACTCATTTTACAAAATCAGGCACATTTGAAAAATTATGTAATTGCAATAAGGGTATTTTAAATATAAATAAACTTTTATTATAAAACTTATATGCAATATTCAATTATATAACCTTCATGTAAATGATCAATTTATGATACTTCATTAAATAAAAACTAAATTCTAATCTTTATTTAATTTAATACCGTGAAAAAATTAATCAGCTAATAATTAATTAATCATTTAACAAAATAAGAAACTTTCATATTCATTAAAACATTCAAATAATTTTTACTTTATATATATTTTTTTTAATTTGAACTTAATAATTAATAATATAAAAATAAAAATAGTTAATAATTAATTAATCAGTTTGTAACTTAAAAATCATTACACACTTTCACTTTATATTTTTTAAACTTGAAATTTCATCAATTAATAACTTTCATACTAATTTTGGAAAAAATTAGAACATAATATTTAGATATAATTTTGAAAATTGAATTCAGATACTTATTCAAGCATTAATCTATAATTTTCATTACAACATTCCAATATTTTTGACTTTATATTTTTTTTTTATTTCATCTTTCATTTCTGAGAATTTGATTTATTAATAACCTTTTAAACTAATTTTAGAAAGCTTCAATATATATTTCTATACATTTAATTTAATAATAACCTTTAAAACTAATTGAAAAAAATTAAAATATATGTACATATCATTTAAAAAATTTAATTCACATATAGTCATTTCACAATGTTACAAACACTTAAAAAAATAATTAATCAATCAGTTCACAACATGAAAGCATGGAACTATAACTTTCATTAAAACATTCAAATAATTTTGACTTTATATTTTTTCAAATTTGAGTATTATAAGAGTTAATCACACAGAAAAAATGAATCAATTGCACTTTATAATATATCACTGCGGTGGCGCCACCAACTGATGTCATTTATCTAATCTAATCTAGTAGAATATAGTACATTCAATAATATCGGCCTAAATATAAGGCGCATATCATGATAAAGAAGAACATGTGTGACTGCATTAGAAATGTAGAAAAATTACTGAAATACATTTTGTTTTACGCTGTGCATTGTGAAAGTCAGTCATAACAACCAAAGATATAATAACTTTAATAACAACTTACATTGAAAGTAATAGTAAAAATACATGAATCGAAATAATTATCGGAGATCGATAAAATGATAAATCTACTTTTTTACTTCTGTTGACTTTAATTTTAATATAAATAAAGGTCACTGTATGAGCTACAAAATGGCCACTGCCACAAAATCTTTCACCATAAAACTACAAAACAGGTTACGAGTTTTCATATAAAGGATCAATAATGGTCATCTAAACACTAACTGGTTTCGTAAAAATACATCATCAGGTAGATACACCAATTTCAAATCTATTACTTATCCGCCTTATAAAACTAGTATCGTTAACAGCCTAGTAGACAGAGCTGTCAAGCGTTCACATACATCTTTTCAAGCAGAAAACTTGAGAATGGTCGCAAACACATTTAAAATCAATGATTTTCCTATCAGACTTATCAATAAATTAATTAATACTCGTGTCATAAATTACTTTTTCATGAGAACAGCACCGACATGACGAACAACTGAGAATTAAACTTGGATATATCAATAGTCTTACCTTACAACACACAAACTTCCAAAAATTTTCAAAAACTATATAACAAACGCAACACTAAAATCATCTTTAAACCTATCAAAGATCCATTTAAGCTTTTTAGACATCAGCAAGGTCGTATTCCTAAAAGTAAGGAAACTAACGTAATTTATAAAATAACTTGTTTAGACTGCAACAAATGTTATATTCGTTAAACTAAACGATACATAAAACGAAGAATAAAAGAACACAAAAGGTAATGTGTTAAGAACAAGACTAATAGTGCTTTTGCTAAGCATTCACCATTTACCAACACAAATTCGATTTTGAAAATATAACTGTATTAGCTAAGTAAATACACTATTGCAAACGAATTTTCATGGGAATGTTCTACATCGTGAAAAATACAAACAATGTAAACTTTAGAACCGACACTGACGGTATGTGTGCTATATATAATAGCCTCATCCATGTAACTAACTAATTTTATAATCCTCGCATTTACGTGTTATAATATGAATATACTGTGATTGCTCTCTCTTTAACATTTGTGATTATTCGAGTGGGAGTGAGATACGGCATGACTGTTACGTCACCCAGTATCGACGCATTGCTAATGAATCTCGACTAATGCTAATCAACCTTGGCACCTTACTCCTTTCTTGTACATTAATCTATCTCCACTCCGTCTGCGGGATGGCATGGATACTTACACAATTTGGACATATCTTGTGTTTTTTCAATAATTTTTAATTGTGCCCGTCCGTACAAACGAAAGGTTTGTAATTGAGGTTTTGAATTAAAATTCTCATAAAATATCGCTCTTAACACTTTCACCACGAAAAATATGTTGAATAATTTTTTTTAAACTTTATACCTCACAATCCTAACCTTTTCAATACGTCAAACAGGCCAAATGTATAGTCTCTATATTATTTTTTTTTATGAAGACCGTCGAAGAACGGTTGAAACGTCAAACTAAACTGTGAGACCTCGCATTTGGTTATTTTTTAATAAAAATGTGAGACCAGTAATCAACAACATTGATTAATTTCAAATCGAACGCGCAGGGCTTCTGACCATGGGTCAGACAACAATGTTGACTACCCTGGAGTTGCAGGGCCCAATGAAGACAGAGTTAATGCGTGGACCGGAAAAATCTCTATACTTTGAGTAGATGGATCAACTGAGAGAAAACCTGCTGGAGAGTGACAATACCAGTATGGCCCCTAAACGAAAAGGATACATGGCGCGAATGCATGCTCTCTGGTGCAAGAAAGATCCAGAGCTCTCGCATTTTTCGCATCAACTTTTGCGAAACCGTGCAGATGACCTCCGGAAACAGGGATATATAAGCGGAACGCCTACTCTACCGCGCGCAGCCAGAACAAGCCAGCAACAGAGGTAGATTGGCGATACTGAAACAAACCGCGGGCAGGCATGCAATGGAGGAAGAGCGATTCTTTCGGCCCAGGAGAAACATTAAAATCCAGGTTTCTCTCAAGCACAAAGATCAAGCTGAACTGTAGTGTGTATGATGCAGCGGAAACTTTAGCGGATGTAAACCGCAAAAAAAAAACCAACGGCTTATCATAAGACCGAAAGACGAATGCATCAACTCAGCATAATGATAGGCTGGAGAAGACAGTACGCGTGCGGAATACAGTGTGTGATTGACTAATAACATCTGACAAGAATTTCCTGCCATCATGCGACAGTTCGCGTGTGAACTGCGGATCCGATATTACACAATCAACAAGTCAAAGCTGCTGAGCATCAGCCAGCATATTGTTGACAGAATACGGGTTCTACCAGACGCTAGGTGACGTCTAGAGCTGAGGGAGAGGAGGGTCAGAAAAAACGAACAGCTTTCCTCGGATCCATCTCGACTCTTCCAAGACCCTCTTGTTACTGTCGAACGCCCGCCCAAACCAGGGGAGATCAAGGCTTTTTGGAGAGAGGTCTACGAAATCCAGAATCCACTGAAGGAAGACTGAGAGAATTTAAATAGCTTCAAGGAGCTGTGCTGTGCCCTCATATCACCTGAGGAGGAATGTCCACCTATCACTACCGAGGAGGTGAAAAAAGTATTAAGAAGCATGACGAACTATTCCGCTCCGGGACCAGATGGTGTTAAAAACTTCTGGTGGAAGAAGTTTCCATCAACCCACCAGAATCTAGGCTGCCTTTTCATCTCATAACTAAAGTCGGAAGAGCCTATTCCGGAGTGGTTGGTGGAAGGGTGCAGTTTGCTCCTGCCGAAGATGGGCAACTAAGCTGAACATAAGAATTACAGGCCAATGACTTTACTGAACACATTGTATATCATCTTCACAGCTATCCCAAATGATAGGCTTCTTCAGACAATCAGACCTCTGTGGCAAGAGCAACATGAACAACGCGGCTCAAAGAAAAGGCGTGGTAGGATTTCGGAAGAACCTGCTTATCGATAAATGTGTCTGCAAAGACGCAGCATCCTACCAGCGCTGCCTATCGATAGCCCGGATTGACTACCGGAAAGCTTTCGATTCAACCTCCCATAGACTTATTATTTGTCTGTTAGAAAACTTGAAGGTTCATCCAAACTTCGTGAGGTGCATAGAGAGAATGATGCCGCTTTGAAAAATCAGATTTACTATCTCATCTGGAAAACATCGTGTGACAACTAACAAAGTCACCTTTCAGAGAGGTGTCATTCAGGGCGACAAGATGAGCCCTCTCCTTTTTTGCTTCACATTATTGCCACCATCTGTCGCACTTGGCAATTCCCAAGTGTACTTCTGCGGCAAACCCCGATATCGAAAGCGCAAGGCACTCATGCATTTTATATGGATGATCTCAAGATCTAGGCTAGGAATAAAGAGCAGCTAGATCCACCTCTAGGGATGGGCGAGGAGTTTCCTCGGGAAATTATAATAGAGTTTCGGAGAGAAAAATGAATCCAGGTTCATTTAAAGCAAGGAAAACTTAATGGCATCGCTAAAGACCCTGAGCTCGTCGACAGAAGAGCTATCCGACACCTTGGCGCTGAAGAGACCTATACATACCTGGGCATGCCACAGAGCCGCATTCAGGACGTAACATCTATAAAGAATGCTCTATAATGCAGATACAAACGCGTGGAACAAAGTATCTGCAATGGAAACGCTTGCCGTCCCGGTATTACTCTATTAGTTTGGAGTGGTTCCTTGGACGAAGGACAAGCTCAGATCCCTCGATATCGGGTCACGAAACGTTATGCACATGAACAAAGGCATCCACCTTAAGTCCCCTGTTCCGCAACTTTACATCTTACGCCGTCAGGTGGTCGTGGAGTACTGAATCTCGAATGTTTTCACAACAAGATTATTCTGTATACAGCACATATAATTGCAAATTAACGATGCCCTCTTCTTAAAATGGTCCGGAAACACGAAGATGTGTGCAAAGTAGCGTTTCTGTACAAAGCAGCGGAGGAGGCAGCTGAAACACTTGACCTTGACTTCAATATCAGGGGTGAGCAAAATGCGTAAGACATTATCCATCTGGAGTACTCACTCCTGAAAATTCGTATCAAGAAAGCGAAGAAGAAAAACTTCCACGAACAGCTCCTCAACAAGAGGATGCAGGCATCTTTCACAGAAATGTGAAAAATTCAAACTATAAAGTACCGTCGCCACATTTTGAGCCAAAACATACCCCATGACACCATCTCCGTCACTCTTACGGCATTAGCCCTGATACTGCTTCACCAAACGCTCCTAGGGAAATAAGAGTCAATTATCGAAAATGAGTATTGTCGCATATACTGGAACTTCATATTCTCGACAATTGTTTCTGTCGCGCACTCGCGGCCTGACATAGTTTTCTTTGACTTCGAGAAACAATCTATGTTCGACATAGAATTTTCAGCAATAGCTGTCAAAAACATCACTGCCAAGGACACTGAAAAGAATGAGAGGTATAAAGACCTTATACGGGAGTTGCGACGGGTATACCCGGAATATTCTGTTAAGCCAGTCGTCCGGATCATCGGTGCTCTTGGAGGTGCCACGCTTTCGCTGGTTAATAACATGAAAAGCATCCCTGCATGTCAAACGAAATGCTAAGACACTTGCGAGGAAAATGCCGAAGGCATCCGTCCTTGGGTCGCTCCGTGTCTTCAGGGTGCACGAGACTTTTGCCGGATCTTCGTATTGAGTTCATCGCAGGCTATAACCTTCTATCTCACGATCGTCAAACGTGGGTACAGCTGAAACTTTACCGTGATTTTTCCGGGAACGGGTGCAGTTTTGTAGAATAACACACGCTCCATCGACTGATCCTACTATTTTCTGTGGAAGATCCGTGTATCCTCTTGTCGAGGAGCTGTTTCGCGGAAGTTTTTCTCCTGGGCTTTCTTGATCCGGGCCTTCAGAAGTGAGTACTCAAGATGGATAAGATTTGATGCATTTTGCTAACCCCTGATATTGAAGTCAAGGCCATGTGTTCCAGCAGCCTGCTCCGCTGCTTTGTACAGAAACTTTCCTTTGCCCACTTCTTCGTTCTTCCTGACCATTTTAATAAGAGGGTCTTGTGCATTTGCGAATATATGTGCTGTACCCCGAATAATCCTGTTGTGCAGACATTCAAGACTCAGTATGCCGCGGCAACATTGACGGCGTGAGATGTAGAGTCGCGAAACAGAAGATTGAAGGTGCATGCTTTTGTTCATGTGCAGAACCTTTCGTGACCCGATATCAAGGGATACTACCGGGACGGCAAGCATGTTCGTTGCAGATACTTTGTTCCTCGCCGACAGTTCAGAAGACCAAATCTGCTGGATCAGACGTTTGTATCGGCTTCGGAGAGTATGCTTAATAGATGTCACGTTCTGAATGCTTCTCTGTGGCACGCCCAGGTATGTATAGGTCTCTCTAGCAGTAGGGCGTCGTATAGCCCTTCTGTCGCCGAGCTCAGGGTCTTTAGCGATGCCACTGAGTTGTCCTCGCTTCGAATAAACCTTGGCGCATTTTTCTAACCCGAGTTCCATTGCAATTTCCTGAGTGTATTCTTCGACAATTCCCAGAGCTAGGTGTAGTTGCTTTTTATTTCTAGCATACATCTTAAGATCATCCATGTAAAATACATGAGTGACCTTATGCTTTCGATTTCCAGATTCGCCGCAGAAGTACCCTTCGGAATGGCGAAGTGCGAGAGACAGTGGCAATAATTTGAGGCAAAAGAGAATTGAGCTCATGGTGTCGCCCTGAAAGACACCTCTCTGAAGGGTGACGGTGTTAGTTGTCACACGACGTTTTCCATATGAAATAGTAAATCTGGTTTTCCAATATATATATATATTAGACTCTGGGATACCGGGCGACCTCTCAGACTATCAGCCTTATCCTTGCACACGCGGCTTTACAAGGATGGACTAACCCTTTCCCTAGCTGCTCGTGGGAACAACAATGAAACCAATAAAACACCAAAATGTTGTAGATGCGATTCAAGACAATGGCACGCGCAGAGCACCCGACAATGGGTCGGCAAACAATGCCGATCAGCCTAGAGTTCGGGGTGCTGAAAATAATTTAGATGGAAACACGACGACGAACCGGCGAAACGCCCACATTCAGTGGACGGATCAACTCAAGGATGACTTGTTAGACTGCTACGATGCCAGCATTATCCCTGTTCACCGAGGCTTTATGGCGCGTATGCACACTCTGTGGTGCCAGAAACACCCAGAGCTTCAGCAAGTATCGCATCAGTCTTTGCGAAATCAAGCCGACAACCTCCGGAAAAATGGATATGTACGCGGAGCGCTTCCCCAACCGCTGCTTTATGAAGCTGTAGACGAAGATGAGGAAGCGACATTGAGACCAACCGCAGAAAGCAGGCACCTTCTGAAAGATGATAGCAATTTCATTACAAGAAGGAACATTAACATGCAAGTTCCTCCTAAGCCCCAAGATATGGCTGAAATGGATGCCATCCTTCGTGGAGATATCTCGCAAGCGTCCGACCTCTAGACCATCAATTGCTCAGTTTATGGTGCTGCGAGAGCTTTGGCTGATTCAAATCGAAGGCTGAAATCGACGATGGATCAAAAGACCAAAAGACGCTTGCATCAACTGAACAAGAAGATTGGATGGGCAAGACAGAATGCGTCCCGTGTTCAATGTGTGATTGACTACATAACATCTGGTAGACCGTTTACGGAAAGGGTTCGAAAGTTCGCCAAAGAACGAAGAATCTTGAATCACACACTAAACAAGTCAAAGCTGCTGACAATCAAGCAGCATATTGTTGACGAAATACGGCTGTTATCTGACGCAAGGAGGAGAATACAGAAGAGGGAGAGATGGATCAGGGAGAATCAACAGTTTCTCGCTGACCCATCGCGCCGCTTCAGCCATCTACCTGTTTCTGTAAAAAATCCACCTAAGCCCAAGGGGGTAGAGACTTTTTGGAGAGAGGTGTACAAGATCCCGAAAACACTAGAGTTGAAAGAAGATACTGACAATATCATCCGCTTCGAGGAGTTTTGCGACAACCTCATAAAATGTGAGGAGGAATGTCCATCAATCACTGCCGAAGAGGTGAAAAAAGCACTTAGAGGCACGAAGAACTTTTTCGCTGCTGGACAAGATTGTATCAAGAACTTTTGGTGGAAGGAGTTTACTTTTACACACCAACATTTGGCCCGCATATTCACCTCATATTTAAAGTCAGAGACGCCCATTCCGCAGTGGCTGGCGTTAGGGCGCACTATACTCCTGTCAAAAAAAGGCAACTTGTCCAACCCAGAGAATTACAGGCCAATAACTTGTTTGAACACGCTGTATAAGATCTTTACAGCTGTCCTCAACAACAGGATTGTTCGACGAATTGAGCCTGTATGGCGAGAGATGTACGAACAACGTGGCTCGAAAAATGGTGTAGCAGGCTGTCGAGAGAACCTGCTAATTGATAGGTATGTCTGTAAAGACGCTGCAGCCCATCAGCGCATCCTGTCAATGGCCTGGATTGACTACCGGAAAGCTTTCGATTCAACCTCTCATAGACTTATCATCTGTCTGTTGGAAAGCTTGAAGGTACATCCACACATAGTGAGATGCATAGAGAGATTGATGCCTCTTTGGAAAACTAGATTTACTATCTCATCTAGAAATTATCGTGTGACAAAGAACAACGTCACCTTCCAGAGGGGCGTCTTTCAAGGTGATACAATGAGCCCTTTGCTTTTTTGCATCACACTTCTGCCTCTATCTCTCGCACTACGAAATTCTCCTGGATACCTCTCTGGCGACATTAATCAGCGCGAGCATAAGGTCACTCATGTATTTTATATGGATGACCTGAAGATCTATGCCTCTGGTAAAAGCAAACTTCAAACTGCTATAAATATTGTCAAGAACTACACAGGAGAGATTGGGATGGACTTTGGCTTGGACAAGTGTGCCAAAATTCATCTGAAGAAAGGAAAGATTACTGGCGTTCCCAAGGACACTGAGCTTGTGGATATAAGTGTTATCAGACATCTTAATACTGGAGAGACATATACATACCTGGGCGTGCCTCAAAACCGCATTCAGGACGTAACATCAGTGAAGAAATCTCTCCGAAGCAGATACAAGCGTCTTCTTTGACAGATTTGGTCTTCCAATCTGTCGGCGTTGAACAAGGTATCTGCGACTAACATGCTTGGCGTCCCGGTTCTACTCTACTCGTTTGGGGTAGCTCAATGGACGAAGAACGAGCTTAAGGCCCTTGATGTCATTACACGTAAGATCATGCATATGCATAAAAGCTTGCATATCAATTCGTCAGTTCGGCGATTATATATTTCACGCCGTCAAGGCGGACGCGGACTTCTGAATCTCCAGTGTCTTCATAACCGGATTGTTCTAAGTACAGTTTACATCGTTGCGCATGGCAGAGATCCTCTCCTAAAGATGGCTAGGAACCATGAGATGATTGGCGAAGGAGCGTTCCTTTACAAAGCCGCGGAGCAAGCGGCCGAGACACTAGGCCTGAATTTTAACATCAGAAGTGAGGAGAGTGCACTATTTCATCTAGATGCTTCACTTCTAAAAACCAAAGTGAAGAAAGCAGACGTTGAAAATTTTCACCAAGAGCTACTCGACAAGAAAATGCACGGAAACAGCCATACCACGCTGAAGAAACCAGTTCTCGTCAGATCACTGAAGTTAAGCAGCGTTGGGCGCGGTTAGTACTTGGATAGGTGACCATTCGACAAAACTGAGTGCTGTTGGCACATCGTGGGTGTGGTGAGCCCACACTTGTAGTTATTTACTACAAGAAACTATCCACCTAGAAACACTACCCGAATCGGGTAGTGTCACGTCTACCCTGAAAGGGAAATGGCTTAATGGTATATATAATATGGGGTGTTATTTCTCAAGTGTACCCGCTCAAAAAGTCAAAGTTGTAAGATCTAAGTTAAACTTAGGCAAAGTGTTGTGCTATTGGATAGTAGTTTATGGGGAAACAATTTTTTCATTCGGATAAGTATTGACCGAGGGGAAGGGGTGAAAATTTTGGGATTTTCGTGGATACCGTATATTTCGGCGATTTTCAACTCTTCTAATAGCAATGACAAAAATTTTGTCTAGTACAGTTTCGATAGGGGTTTTCACGCCCTTTCGATTGGTGTTGCGCATTTTTTCAAAAAATAAATATTTGACCTTCAAAAATGAAGGTCAAAAATAAATTTTTATTTTTTTTTTGGAATAAGACAGGGTTTTTTTTGGTCTTAAAAGAAAGCTTAGGTTTTTTCCTATAAGACTATGTAGATGAGAAAGTGGCATTTAAATTTTTAATTTATGAAAATAAGCTTTAAGTACTCCGGTACGCTCATGACGCTGGCTCTTGAGCCCCGCCCGTAGCACAACGTGGTACACCTTCATTGTATTGCTTTTACGAAAAGTAATGATACTATATGCTCGTGTAAATGTATTTTCGTATAACATGTATTTTCGAAAGTCACTTGTTCTTCATTTGTTTCTCGTCAGGTTATTATAGGAAACAAATGAAGACCGCGGTCATTAGAGAGATGAGTTTTAAATTTCATTCGCTAGATGATAAAGCACTAAAAATTCTCAAAAGTGAAAATAAAAATCTACGGTATAAGACAAGCATTATTTATCCTCATATTTTATTATGAAATTGTATTTCAAAACGGTGTCACTTTGCAGCTTTGTTATATGATTTTTAATTTATATTTACGAAAGTTGAGTAATAGCCACGCCACAAAAATATCGCCATATATTCTACTTTTATTCTAGTTTGGATTTTTCAACTTATGAAATTAAAAATCAATTTTAAGATAAAATAGAATTTGAAAAAAAAACTGTTTTCGAACTTCAACTACCATACCCACCCTTTACTATTTTTCAACCCAGTTTTTTACTGGCTATGGGCCCTAAAAAATGTGAAAATAATCAAAGCAAATGGACTAACAAATGCTTCAATCCTTTCAAAAAGGAAAATCATAACAAGACGCCAAATACACACCGTATTTCTGAAGGCTTACAATCGCAATTTCCTACACTATCTGAAGAACTAAAAATTTGTGCTTCATGTAGGAAAGAGCTCAGTAAACTGAAAGAAATACCAGCGTCAAATGTAGATGACACCGATCAGCCTCGTAATGATGTTCTTACGGATGAAAACGTTGATGATGTTGAAACTAATGAAATCATCATGTCAAATCAAGAAATCATGTCAAATGATGATGACGATCCAGATTTCTCCTTCGGAAAACTGGAGATGAATGTTACGCTGTGCAATGACAAATATCATGAGACCGCAGTTGAAGTTCTAGATCAAATCAAAGAGAAGTTTAAATCATCAACGAGTAGAGCTGAGAAAATTCTACTTCTTACACTTGCTCGAAAGTCTTGGAGTCGCAGACAACTAATGGCCGAATACGAGGCAACCGAACGACAAGCTAAAAATGCGAAAAAGTTAGTTGCTAAAAATGGGATTTTAATTCTGCCTACGCCAAAAAGAGGAAGGCCTTTGAGTCTTGAAACTGAAGATCTCGTATCCAAATTTTATGAGCGTGACGACATGAGTCGCTGAATGCCTGGAATGAAGGATTGTGTCTTTGTCTGAGTGAGTGACAAGAAAGTTCTCGTTCAGAAAAGATTGATTTTGTGAAATTTAAATGAATTGTATGCAGAACTCCGGTCAGAATATGAAGATATTAAAATAGGCTTCACAAAATTCACACAATACTTTGAGAGTATTGTCTTATTCGGAATTTATTCCCCCCAGGCTCCAACTCGCAAACGGGCTAAGATGGTTTGATTCATCCTCCCTACCTGACCGCGGAGCTGTGATTTGGCGTACCGAAACGTTCAATGACCCCATTGAGACTCTTGATTGTCCCCGCCGTTTCCGTGTTTTTTTGTAGCTTCAGCTATTACGTATTTGGTTAGGTTTTCTACCATCGTTAGCGTGTACCGATTGTCGCGTTTAATTGTTGGGAAAGGACCCAAATGTTTTAAAAGGACCTTCGTAAATGGTCGTTCCCCCGAAGGAACAGGGTGTAATTTCCCAGGCGAATCCTGTAATGATAGTCGCTGAGAGTACTTGCCCATCGTGCAACTATCGGGTATTTCTTTCTGGCTGCGTTTAAGAAAACTAACGTTTGGCAGTCGGTTACTATGGTAAATAGTAATGGAACTAAAAGAGGTCGGAGTCTTTCAGCCGCCCATACAATCGGAAGAAGCTCCAGTTTACTTGAATGGCACAGAAACTCTATATTGGAAGTTTTCCGACTAATCGTGTACACAAGCACAAGATTCTCTTAGTCATCTCCTTGTAGGAGCATCGCGCTAACAACCGCAGAGCTGGCGTCTGTTTGCAGCTCGGTAATTCCGAACGTTGGTGAGTCAACCTTTAAGATCGGTTTTCAAGTTAATCGGATTTTCAGTTCAAGGAATGCGTCTTCATGTTCTTTGGACAAAAGAAAAGCTGCATTTTTATTTGTCAAAAGGGTACACAATGCTGCAATTTTAAAGAAGTTTGGCACGAAACGACGGAAAAAGCTCTTAAGCCCTATAAAACGGTGGACAGCGTATACATCTCGTGGTTCCTCAAATGCCTCTATAGCGCGGACCTTTCAGTCGCCAGGTATTATTCCTTCTGCGCTGACTTAGAATCCCAGAAAATCTACCTTCTCTAGTACAAAGTAACATTTTGACAGCTTCAGGGTCAGTCCGGCTTTGGTCAGAGCTTCAAGAACCTGCCTCACTCTGTCAAAAAGCTTTTCCCAATCCTGGCCAAAAATAAAGATATCATACCATCTGGAGTGCTGAAAGCCGTTTTTAGACGCGCTTCTGGTTTTAATGGAAGATAGAGATATCCATGAGACAGATACAGATTAGCGAAGATCTCGGCCCCAGAAATGGCTTCGAGATATTCATCGATGTTAGACAGGGTATACTAAATTCTATGTTTTTGGTTATTTAAACGTCGGTAGTCAACGACCAATCTTTCTTCTCCGAACCAAAAGTACTGGGCTCGTATAGGGAGACGACGTATCGGTAACGATTCCTCCGCCCCTCCAATCTTTAACGATTTCGCAAATGGTTTTTATCTCGGCGCACGTCGCACGACCCCTAGGGTCGTTTCTTCATTATCAATTATAAGTTGCACAAAAGTTATTAACGCGGGATATAAAATTTCTCAGTATTTAGCAATATTTGGTTTTTCCGTATAGGCGCGTCCTAAATCACATCCCACGGTTGAAAGTTATCTGAAACTACGCGCACTGAGATGTTTTGGCCACTAACGCCATCTACCTGCACTACCTTAGCGCAATTATTTGATCGAACCTGGCGGGACTACTTCCTAACAGGGCGTGTACATTAACAACAGGCGGATTCTGAACGGGGAACCCCCAAACGGGCGGTGGATTTCTCGGATCGAACTGTGCTATTTTCAAACTCGGATTGCTGGGACCTAAATTACAGGGCTTAGGAGGGAACTCCTGTTCCTACTCCTCAGTTCTCTAGGTAAAAGGGTGTATACAGCTGGGACAGTATCTTTTCTTTACAGCATATAAGTGGAGTGAATTTATTTAATGAAATAAATCTCGAGGAGGTGGCTGGAGAAATTTTTTTGCTGGGTTTCATTTTGGAATGTGTAAGGGGTCTGTGGCCAGCTTTGGGGCTCATCACTTCAGGAGCAATAGAATGGAAATATTTTGAACTGTGAGCTCTTGCAATGCGATTCACGCAACCATTTCGAGTATACACTTCACAATGCGAGAGAGCCAGATATTAAAGAAAACGCGCACTCGTGGGATGTGAAGAGAACGCTAAGCAAAACCTGACGCCACTCCTAACTCGATCTCGAGCGAGCAGCTCCTCGGCTCCAAGAGCTCTCTTGGCGAGACAAAGAGCTTAGCAGGGCAAGCATAGATGTGCTTCCCCCGCTAGGATTTAGTTGAAATACTTACAAAAAGTTGTCATTGAGGTAAGATTAAATTTCCCAAAAGATTACATCTCAAAAAAACGTTTAGGGGATTTTTGGGGGTAATAAATAAGAAGTTTCACGTATTTGTTATTCAATTATTAATTGTTTAAATAATTGTTATTTGTTTCAAGAATTATTTTTTCATATTTTATTGCAAATTACCAGTATCCTAATAATGACATGAAATAATCTGGCAATAAAAAAATCTATACAGTCGATTCAAGGTGCTGTTAATTGTTTAAACAATTTTTTATTATTTAAGTGTAACTTTTGACTGAAATAAGGCAGAAGAATGTAGTTCATTTGTAAATATTTAAACAGATTTGATCGAATTTTAGTATGCGTCATAATTTTACCACATACCCACAATTTTTAAACAATTTACACTTGTTTACAAAACTGTTTTCGACAAAATATAAAAAATCTACTCCTTCACAGAGTACCATGAACCAATTAGTTTAAATAAAAAATTAACATGATAGATTCACTTCGTTTTTCATAAATGTATCGTAAAACCATTTTCATTCCTTCTAACACTTTTTTGTATAAAACAGCCAAAGTTTTTACTTTCTCTGAATAACATAAACTAGATCGCTAAAGTTAAAAAGATTTACGTATAGGTTTTACTTTGTATATTCTATCAACAAAACTGTATTAACAAATGGAAATTGTTTAAAAAATTATTGACGTAGTAAAAATATAACATATATCAGAATTTGATGCAAGTAGTTCAAACTTGTGCAAAGAAACTTCATTTTTCTGCCTTATTCCGGTGAAAAGTAACACTTCAACCATAAAAAATGGTTCAAACAATTCAAAAGAAAATAAATTTAACAAGTTCATTTTCGATGTAAAGCAGTTGGTTCGTGTTACTCAGAGAGGGTACACTTTTTTATATGTTGTCAGAAAAAGCTGTTTCAACAAATGTCAATTGTTTAAAAGTTACTAGTAAGTGGTAAAAATACAAGATATACTAGAATTCAGTCAAGTTCTTCGAAAAATTGGCCAAAACTACAAACAATTGAAAATTATTTTTAAAGTACTTGGAAACTTGTGACTTATCGAACGAAAATAATGAATGTTAAAAAGATTTGAAACAAGATCGCTTTTATCCTGAAAGGGACATAAAACTGCTATTTTCCATTCTTTGGGGAATTCTACGGGCAAAATACAAGGCGGTAGCAGGGTAAAAAATTGAAAGTTATTGGGTGTAAATTATTCATTGAACATTCCTTAAGAACTGACTAAACTTTAATTTACAAAAATTTGGTAACAAGTGCTTCTTTTGTCAATTTTTGGGAAAACCGAGCTTTTCCCATTTGAAACTCCATGTTAATATCAAAAGCCCGACATAACGGTTTATTGTTTTAATTGTAATTGTTGTAATTTATTTTAAAAAGTCCCTAGGTCTAAGTAGTTTACTAAGGAACAAAAATTTACATACTATTCTTAAAACTAAGATCGTGACACCATAATTGGATATGTGTATTTAACAGTAAATTAACGCTACCTATCAATGAGAAATAAAAGCAAATATATAACATAGGCTGTTAGAATCAAAAAATTATAAGTTGAAGTACATGGTAGCGTTGTCTGTATACGATGTGTTAAATAACATAAAAACTGCATTAGTACTGAGAAGTGAACTTAATACTGAATACTGTTACCAATGGGTAATTTCGAGTAATTTATTTGAATTATTATATAAATACTTAAAAAATTCCATTTTAAAATGATAGTAAGAGAGTGCTTCCCTGAGAGTTAGTGGTATTTTATTCCATATACATGCCCCTCTAACCATAAACGATCTTTGGAGTTTACATGTTCTGTGCTTTTGTATTTTTAAAGTTCAGTTTCTCTTACGGAGTCTGGCATGATTGCGATAGTTTTTATCAATAAAAGCCAAATATTCACGTAAATACTGAGGAGCTTCATTTCTAGATATTTTAAAGAGCAAATTGCCCCTAAAAAATTTCCTTCTTTTAGCCACGGGCAAGAACCCATCTCTCTCCCGATGTAGAGTCGTATGTTCACGTTTTAGTATATTATATATAAAACGGATACATGCATTTAATACCCGTTTTAGCTTCCCGTTCAGATCGTCCGTTATATCATTGTAATCAATGCATCCGTAATCAAAGAATGGGACCATCAAACTCTTAACTTGGAGGACCCGACTTGAGGTACTTAAGGAGTCTTTATTTTTTTTAACTGCTGTAGAATTCTGCAGGTGTTCCGAAAAAAAGCCATTACATGCTCTTTGCAAGACAGAGCACGTTTGAGTAAGTGTCCTAATTCCTTAACCGATTCTTGAAAAACAATAGTAACATTACCAACCCTCAAAGGAGGAAAGGTTGCGAGTGTATCCCAGCAGAGAGGAGCCGAAGGCTCAATAATAATAGCGTTAGTTCTAACTGGATTTAAAGCAAGGCCATTATTCTCAGCCCAAAGTACCACCCCATATCTGTCCTCCTGGATTTGACTGAGAAGTTTATTTAATTCTGAAGCGGATCCACCCATTCAAAAATGTCAGCGTTACTAGTCTTTTCACTTTATGAATGATTACTTGAAAAGGAGGCAAACCACTTTATTACAGAATTAGACATTTTGAATAATTCGAGTTTTTGTAAGAGTAAGCTCTGGTTCACTGTGTCAAGAGCCTCAGAATAGTCTAATAATACCACAACCGTAATCTCCTTTTCATCGGTCGCTGGCTTAACATCGGTAGTGCTTTTGAGGGGTGCTGCAGCTGGATTGCACAGGGTTTAATAATTTATTGGCATTTAGAAAATTTGTTAGTTGGCTGTGCACAATTCGTTCAATTGGCTTTGATAATGCATTACGGATAGAGATTGGCCGGAAGTCTTTAGTGGAAGTCGGACTGGAGATTTTAGGTATCGATCGAATTAGTGACTTTTTCCAGATATCTGGAAAAATAACATATTGTAGATATGCATTATAAATCTGCAATAATACTGGGAAAATAACTGGGAGAGCTAACCGGATCATTTTTTCGAGATTCCATTCATGCCGATCGCATTGAAATTAACTTCTGTTACTTCCCTGAGGAGAGTCTCAGGGGTAATGTCAGATAAAAAGAAATCATATTCATCCAATGCTTGTGATGAGTGGATATAAAGAGTATAGTATTATAATTCGGAGTATGTGTACATATTTATAATTCAAGTTCTTTACCATAGTTAGCCTTAGAAGGTTTGCAGATAACCCCAATCAGCAAACAATCCCCACCCCCGAAATCAACCTCAACAAAGGGAAAGTCAGCGAGAGGATAATTAGCCTGTGGACTCACTCCCACCACTGTACCCCTTAGACTTCGATGTATATAAAGACAGACGCCCACGCCCCTCTTCGCTTCTACCTGTCCCTATGAAATAACTTAACTTGTCCATGAGATGAATAAACAGTTTATATCCCAATATATGTTATTATTTTCCTCAAACGAAGGTCGTAGTAAAATATAAAGTTACAGTAAGAGTTTATAACACAAATAAGCCAAAATATTTGAAAGGAGAAATATTTAAATCGAAGAACTTTAGTACATGTAGTGTGACAAGCCATACCGTAAGTTTGCAAAAATGAAATAAAATAAAATATATGCTCAAAGACAAAATATACTTCTTTATACAGTGTATAACATTTCTTCCCGCATAACATAACCATAAATTGTAGCAAATGCTTCAATGTAGTGTATGGATTTACCACTGACCAAAATATACCAAACAGATTACATATAAGTAGGAATAAATAAAAAAATGTACAATTAAAAAAAGAGTAACAAGAAACTAAGATAGTGTTATTTAAGACGGGATATTTACTTAGAATGATGATATTGTTCCTGAAGATGATCCTAAGTCCATAGAGTGATTGCTAGCTAAATCCATCAAGATCATGAAGATGAGAGAGCGAGGGGCTATTCACTTCGAAAATCTTGTTCAAAGTCACTATAGAATCCCAAAATTCAGCGACTCAAAAACAGTTGAAAAACAGTTTCAAATCTCGCCGGAAATCTTGAAACTCTTTCAAATCTTCGTGAATCTTGGAAAGTTCCTCGAGAGATCTTATGAAATCCATCTGGTCATAGTGAGAGATCAGGAATCCTAAATCGATAATTCCAATTTTTGAAGATTTTGGGATCGTGGGATTTAAATGATTTCAGGAGTGAGCAACCCCTCGTGAGGGAGTATAATTTTCTGCGAGCCTTATTCCTAACGGCAGAAGATCTTGCCACCCGAAATAAATAGTAACTTCAACTTCTTATCTCTTTTCAAGGTTAATGCATCCTTATATATTGGACCACTATGCTTTGTTAAAGTTTAACTGATGTAAAGGATGTATTCCTCCCCACCAGACCAGCCAATAGTTTTTGTCGATAAATCTCGCTTTTTCTTTCTTTTCTCAGTCAGACGAAAACAAGTCTCCTGCTGACTGAATTTCGCAATTATAGTGGGCAATCAGAACTGGTCTGAAGCATTTAGTTCCGAGGGTCGGGTTCTAAAGATCGAAATAAGAATATCTTTTGCTGAAAGGTCTTACCCTTGTTTAAAATGCAAACCATGAACTTCCAAGGTATTAGCTAGAGAAGCCTGATCCATAAAATGAAATTTGCACTCCAAGTCCGCCACCCGGGAAGTCAATTTGTTTTCATTGGCTGAAAGTTTCTTTGTAACTTCCTGAATCTCTTGAATTTTAGAGACATTGGTCGCAAAAGTCTTCTCAATCTTAGTGATGCGAGAGAGAGAGCGCCAGAGTTGCTATGGACTTCCCTGGCCTGTTGAAGAAATCGTCAGCAGTCTTCGTTGTCTCAAATGTAGACAAAATTTTCTTTCTCGTGGAGCGATTTCATTCAACTCCAAAATTGAGCATGGTCCGCATAGCCACTTCATAAGGCCCTTTTTCACCTTATCACTTTCCTTCACGCATCCATTGTGCACTGAACTGTTACATTGCTCGCATGATAATAGGCCAGGGGCTCCTGTCGTTATCGCAACACTGCAGATGCCATACGCCACCAGGATACTAGGCCTCAATTCAAAACTCACGCGGACAAAAAGTTCAAAAATTCTGGTTTTCGGACAGAAACCGTTCAAAACTTAGAACATTCGGAGCACAGCTGTTCCTAGTTTATTTTATGTTGTTTAGCAAAATTAACGGAGCCTATTAAACCACGTCACCCTAAGATACATGTGTATTTGAACAATTCTGAAATGTGTACATGAATGCATGTATATATCAATGTTCTGTAATTTAATTGCAAATTTGAAGCGTTATGACGAATGTTTATTCGGTAAAGTGAAAATTGTCAAATGGTAATTCGTAAAAATTACAATGAGAGGGAGCGGGTGAGAGAGAGGGGAGAGGAAGAGGGGGGAAAGGCGAAATCTTGCCGGCCTCCCCTCACTTCTCAAACTACCTGGTACACTATTGTACAACCGCATAGACAACTTTTTCGAATCTGATAGGATCAACGGCACCGTAAGTGCCAGGACTGTAAGTAGTAATCACTCTTACATAATTCACTCCTGTGATAATCGCAATCTTATGTCATTCACTTAACTAAAAGTATTAATTATATTATACATCACACACACTCATTGTACTTGACAGCTCGAAAAACTTTTGCTGGTAGCAAAAGAATACAAACTCGCATAACCTGATAAACATACTTTATTTTTGAAAGCTGTCTCACTCGTACTTTTCTGTGCGTGAGAAGAGGATACGTGGCGCTTGCGCACTAAGTGAAGAGTGATGACTACTTACAGGCCTTTCACTTACGGTACCGTTGCTCCTGCCAAATCGCATATACGGAGATCGGTCTCCTTATTATTCCTTCGTGACTACATCCTACTTGAATATTTTCCTTACTCCTCGTATTGTAATTATGCTTTTCAATCACTTTCTTCATTCTCTTACCTATCCATTTTGGTAGTAACCCATTCTCCGCTTTATACAAAGAAATTCAAACGTTTAATGCTCTTCTGTGCCTTACCGACATGAAACGTAAATCACTCAGCATGTCATCTACAGCTGTGTCCCTATTACAATATAATATAGCTCTCATTGCCCGACTTTGACATTTTTGTAGCTCATCTATAGATGTTTCATTGGTGTTGAACATAACAGTCGAACAGTATTCAAAATGGCGTGCTATAATGCTCTTATAAATAATTAATGGTGTGTATTGAGATACGTAATACGACAATCTTTTCAGAAAGGAAATCTTTTTGCTCATTTTCTTAAATATATATTCTACCTATGTGTTCAGTCATGCTTAGCTTTTCGTCAATTACCACTCCTAAATATTTCATACTTTTAACTCTTTCAATATCTAATTCATTAATTTGAGGATTTACTTTTGCATCATCAACTTTTCTCCTTGTGCTGCTTATTATCATACATTTTGTTGTTTGCCTATTGATTTTTAAGTTGTTAGATTCTCATAAATTTTCAACCTTTTTTAGTTTTTCTTTCATGATTTGTTCGGCTTCAAGTACACTTTTTGCCACGCAATAAATCATGGTATCATCCGCAAATAATTTCAACACACACTTTCTAACAACATCGACAATATCAATCATTTGCACATTATACATAAGTGGCCCTAAAACCGAGCCCTGCGGCACACCATTTTGGACATTGATACTGAACGATTTCATATTTTCCCATTTTGTATATTGTGTCCTATATTTTAAATAGTCTTCAAACCATTGCAAAACAGTCCCTTTTATTCCATAACCGTTTAACAGCAGTTAATTAATCTTGTAGTATCGCTTCACATGAATGATTCTTTCTGAATCCAGATTGTTGTTCTGTAAATAAGTTGTTGAGAGGAGGGAGAGGGGGAGGGGGAGATTAAAGGGGGAGGGGTGAGTAGAGGGACAGAGAGTGATGGAGAGGGGGGAAGAGGTTGAGAGAACGAGGGGGAGAGGGGTGGATGGGGAGGGAGCGAGGGGGGTGGAGGGAAAAGCGAGGAGAGGGAGAGAGGGGGAGGGAGAGGGAGAGAGAGAGAGAGGGAAAAAGAGAAGGAGAAGGACTTCGCTCATAAAAAATTTTTATCGCGTAGTCAGAAAGCGTCTACGATTGCGTAGATAAACATATTCCCAGAATTTTTAGGCAATCGAAGACATGACTTTTAAAGTTGGGGCAATGGAGAAATAATGCCCTATATGTTCTTCTTCTTCTTCCCACGTTTTACATATATGTGAGATTCCAGGCTCTCTCTAATAAGAGACTTGAAATTATTAAATTAAGTGAAACCAGTAAAGCCTGAAAATTTATATAAAATTCATAAAATTTAAAAGAATTTTTTTCTCATTTGTGAAGAGCGAGGTGCATAAGACAAGATTTGATATACAGAAACAGTGCTCTTTTACAATATATTGTTTGGAGCACGAGATGTTAAGGACACGGAATTGTAAGATTTCAAAAACTGGAGTAAATTCAGAAATCGATATAAATACGTATTAAAAATCTCGTTACTCTTATTCCTGTATCATCAACGAGTAATAGAATTTTTAGCATCCTTTCAGTTAAAAAAGATACGGTGACAACAAATTGATTGCTGAGCATTGGGTGACGATGCCTTTATCCTCAATCCCTTGGAAGCATCAAATTTTACGTTGGAAATCCAGAAGAAAAAACATAATCTAATTTTCACTATGTTCTCTTTTACGCACTTCACTCTCCACGCATGTTCGAAATATCGAAAAACAGTTTGAACTTATTAAAAATCTGTTTAAATTCAATATACAGTAAATACGATGATGAACGGCTTAGCGACATTCTCTCACTCCGAAAAAGGTCTCGGCTCAAGTCATGTGACCTATTAATTTTTACGCGCATGATTGACGCGCAAGAATTGACTCTCCGCGGTTGGCCAAAATGAGTGAAAACAAGATAATTTTATTGACAATTCCGGAAAAATAACTCGATTATCCTAATAGTAGGTCTGAACCTCTTCTATCAGTCAGGCTGTCCATAAAATGAGAGTCCCTCTGACCATGTCGAACAAATTATGGAAGGCCCTTTCGACCATCTAGAAGATTTTATTGACTCTCTGAATTTTGAGATCAGAAATCTTAACGATTTCTGAACATGCTGACCATTCCTGGCGAGTCTGACTATTTCTAAAGATATGTTAATTCAATACTTATTGGGTAGTTCATCGCCTAGGACCGCAGGTAAGCCAATCGAAAAGGATTAAAAATTAAAAACTACATTTTTTCAATGTTGTATATACAGATTCAGAAGTTAAAAATTCAGAATCTACGAGTTTCGACGATTTCAGATTTCTAGAAAATATGTATTCCTAAAAAGCTTAAAATTAGGATAAATATAATGTATCGTGTAAAAAGAAAGAGATATATGTTCAGAGTCACTTAGTGTACATCACGAAGGAATAGTAAGGAGTGATATCTCCAGTGCGTGAAGGCAGACGAAAGTGGAACTCGAAAAATCCGAGAGTTACTATCTGCGTATCTTATTAGAGCTTCAGAGCGTGATTTAAACTTGAATTATTATTTTATAGTTTTACCTCCTACAGGGTCACCAGCACAAGCATCAAACCCCGCGGAAACCAAAATTAATTCTGGATCAAACTGATACGCGATTGGCAGCACTATTTGTTGAAAGGCAGCAATATACTCTGCGTCTCCCATGCCTTTCTGAAAAAACAAGGTATTACAAGCATAAAATATTATAATAATAATGTGAATTATGGGGTAAAAACCAGGCTTCGCCCAATATGTCAAGGCACACGCTCTCATCAGATCACTTGATTGCATTATAATATTGCGTCCATGACTGATAATATGTACCGGGACAGCCCCGTGCATACTATTCAAAAAATAAAAAAATCCAACACTAACAAAAAATGCATCGACATATTGGGCTGTAATCATCTTAAGCCTGAGACATTAATTTATAATAATAGTATAATAATAATGCGCAAAAACGAATATGAAGCTCTTTATCAGCAAGAAGAAACACAGCATACTCCAGCGAACATACCACCCGTTCCAGTAAGACCACCTTTGCAGATAGTCGATAATGCCAACATGAGAAGTAGGAGACCCATCCACCAAAAAGTCTTTCTCAAGATGGACAAATTAGCTGAAGCTAATACTGCTCTCCCCCATTTGCTCCCCAAAGATGTTTATCTCTGGAATCTGAACTGTGTAGTTTACGAGAAGGCGGTCTCTCTGCTTAGCGACAATAAAAGTAACGATACTTCAGTACGCCTATATAAGACTCGCGAGCGTATTGCACAGCTTCAGTTTAAAATTGAAACGGCGAGACGGCATGCATTAAATATTCAGTGCGTGGTTAGCTACATAAAGTCAAATAAAAAATTCACTCCAAAAGTTAGGGCACTTGATCATAACTTAAGGAAAGCAAATCACACGCTGAACAAGTGTAAACTGTTGACCATCAAGCAGCACTGGACGCAAAAATAAGATCTCTTCCAACATCGAAACAGCGCCTTGAACGGTGAGTAAAGTAGATTCAGGAAAATTCCACCTATTCTACTCATCCTTCCTGCCTGTTCAATAAAACGTCACGTGCCGTTAAAAATCCGCCTAGCTGAGAAGAAATTCAAGTCTTCTGGGAGCAAGTATATGGAGATACTTATCAGCTAAATGAAGACGCTTCAGATATATCACTCTTTCGTAACTTTTGGCAAAGGCAAAGGTTACAAGGTCCAGAGAAAGAGTGTCCACTAGTTACTGCTGAAGAAGTGAAGAAAGTTATCTCTAGAAGTAAGAAGTTTTCAGCGCCAGGGCCAGATAAAATCAACAAATTTTGGCGGAAGAAGTTCAGTTCGCATCAACTTAAGAACACGCAACAACATCTAGATCGTATATTTACTACTTTCTCAAACGAAGAACAACCCATCCCGCAGTGGCTAGTGGAAGAGCGCACGGCATTGATCCCTAAGACCGGAGATTTGTCAAGTCCAAAGAACTACAGGCCAATAGCTTGGTTTAACACCAGCTACAAGTTCTTCACTGGCATCCTCAAAGAGAGGATATTAACATCTATCGAGCCGGTATGAAGTGCAATAGTTGAACAACGTGGATACAAGAGAGGGCTGTCAGCTTGCAGGGAGAACCATGATCATCTGATGCCTTTTCGTATAATTCTTTGCTATATAGTAAAATATTTACGAATAATTTTGAATGAAAAGTAAAAATTGAAGCTTATTCATATTTTTTTACAAAAATAAAACTTAAACACGCTCGAAAAAATTCCCTGACTTTAATCAAAATTCCCTGACATTTCCATATTTTAAAGGTATTGTAGCTTATGTGTCTATTAATTACAATGCTTCAGGGTAGCAAAAATGGTTTCTGTTTAATTTCTGTTTTTGAGGATGGCAAAACCAAGTAATCCTTATCCAGTTGCTCATCCAGTTTTCAGTCTGATAATTTTAAAATTCATTTTTTCAAGTGAAAGGTACAATTATTTTTACATTTTCCTATATGTATTGATAAATATTGACCTAAATTTACGGACAACGTTAAAACCTGAATTTTGAAAAATTGGTCCATATCTTGTCATTCTCATGTCTTAAAATACAGTTTTATATCTTTTATACAATTTCATTGCATAAACTTAGAATTATGTGAAATTTTTTGCGACTGCTAATGATAGATAATAATATTTTATATTTAATGTATGTAT
>CAKNYM010031644.1:0-21505 GCA_932195095.1 Andricus curvator
GCGGTGTATCTTTGCATACTATCGTGTGCACTTCAAAATTTTTATTATTACTGCAAATATTAATCGATTTTCATGAATCTTTTTTTCACTTTCTTGAAATTATATGAATAAACTATTTCTGCTAATTAAAATTTAATCACGCGATGCTTTCATAATTTCAGTTTTTTGAACCTGCCTGCATCTCATAACAATAAGAGTGTGATTCGCTTCGGGTAATTCGACGCGCTTCAGAGTCCCCGCTCGCGCTACGGGGAGTTTGCCTCGTAAATTTGACGGGTGTCGATTGCCCAGGCCTCGAAAATACACACTCAGCTACTACTGAGCGTCACTGCATTTTTTTTCTATTGTTCTTTTCTTTTTGTTTATAACGTAAAAGATAAACATTTTTTCAAAAAACCGAGACTTCACTGCAAAAGAGAACAATATTTAGATGAGGTATGCAAAATATCAGGCGAAAATATTCAACCGTGCGGCCGGAAACTGGAATTCCTTTTTATAACGCTGATAAATCCCCTTGATGTGATGTCTACCTAGGTCCTGGAGACCTACGCCCTAAAAGTTTATTGCTGGAAACTTGAAGTGTCATTGTTAGCAGCTTACTCCGACTGCGTGACCCTACCCCTAAACACCCTTAACCCTAAACTCTGAAAACCTGCTGTTGGTCGAAGAGAGGCAGAAATATTAATTTGCATAAGTGTGTCTCCTTCGCACTTATAGTCGAAATGGATATTATACAAATTTAAAAGTAAAACGCTTTGTAAAGTTAATTTGGAGATATTGTTATGACCAAAAATTCTGCACTTATTCAAAATAGTAAGTTTCTTGGCTCATTATTAAATATCGGAACTAATTAGTCTTGAGAAATATTTAATAAATGAAAGTTAACATCTAATTTCTGCAAATAGTATTTTTTATTGAATAAAGTTTTCAAGAAAATATTCAATATTACAATAAAAATTTGTTGGTGGATAAAACAAAAACACCTACAAGTCTTCTTTTAGACTTTTTTACGTATCACACGTCTTTTGGCGTAATATTGGAGTTTTTGATTTTTGCATATCAATTTCAATAAATAAATTAAAAACGACGAGAGTTCTGTCGAAAAATGGTTCAAAGAAATTCTGTAGGAATTTTTAAGAGCTTAAATTCCTCCAAAAACCTTTCCCCATATTTTTCGTCGTTTAACTCAAAATTTAAATTTCGGATTTTTTTCATACTTTTTTCGATAAATCTACCTCAAAATTAGAATTTGTTATTTATTTTCGACGCATAAACCTAAAATTATGAGGTCTAACAAAAAGCGTTTTGAAGAAAAATGGTAGATATTTTTAAAAACTTCAATTCTTCTCTTAAACTTTTTTCACGTAATGATAAGAATGTAAAAAGAAAGGAAGGTTGCGAGCAATATCGGACATTCAAGAAATTATTGTTTGGCGCACGTCGAGACAATTAATTACGAAAGAGATAATCATCATCAGATTTTTTTAATGATGTCTTATCACTATCGGGTACATAATGTCGATCAGAATTCACATTTAGGAGCAAACATTGCAACTGCTCTTCATTTGCAGTTATGTGAGAGTTGTACTCGGAAATTAACGCTACTCCGCGTTCTGCATTGTCATTAGTGACTAGTAATCGGCAAATTGCATGTAAAGAAAATTTGTAATCCTCTCTGGAATTCCAGGTCTCTAGATCGAAATTCAAAAAATCAAATGAAATATTCAATTTCTGAAATATTTATATAATTCTTGTAGTCACAAGCTTGTCGAGAGTTTAAGTCTTAATTTCATTTTTTTTGCTTTAGATTAAGTTCTATAAGCGCTTTGACGGAATTTCTTTGCCACTGCGGTTTTCTTTAATTGCGAAAGACAGTTTTATTTTACAATATAAAGAGACATTTTTATCAAAAAAAAAAACTGAACCCATTGTGAGTTCACTCAGGTACCACAGATGATTGACTATTTTTTTTCAAAGCCACGTTACAAATCTTTTCATTCAGAGAAGAAAAATCAAGAAGTCTGTGTACTAGAGTAAGATCATTGTTTGCAGCTGCTTCTGGTTTTGTTGCTGTAAATCAGGCTCTTTGATAAAAAAGAACAACAAAAATGCAAATTACTTCCACTGACTTCTCCGATAGTCTCCGATAGTCTCCGATATTACACGCCAAAAGGACTGAATAATAATGAAATGTGACTTTCCGGGAGGAAAAGTCCCTAAGGGAGCTGAGGCGTATTTTAGACTTTTAGAGGAGCTATTGAAGAGAAAATCGAAAGTAGGTACTCAGGGAATTCGCCGTACTCTGTAGTTCAATAATAATTCAAATTTTGCAAATTAAAAAATGATTTTCTTTATTATAAAAGAACGACTACAAAACAATAGCATCGAAAACCTGAAAAAATATTTTTTTTTATCCTCAGGGCCTTTTCTCCGCGGAACTTTACAAATATTACACGATCATGAATAGCTAAATTAAGTGCGGTAGTTGATTTAATTTTGTACATATCATTGATTGATCAATTTTAATGAAGCAACTGGTTTTCAAGCACTTTTCAACAATTTAAATACAAACATTTTATGTTAAGCCATGTAATTTTGAATTGAAATTTAAAAAATAAATTATATTGAATCAATTATTCAAATAACATTATTAAATCTTTCAAAATTTGAATACAAATAATATGCAACTTTTGTTTTCCAATATCGGAATTTATAGAATTTCAAAAGTTATGAGTTATTTAGGATTGTATGGTGTGTTCATTCCTTTACCCGGTTTGCCGATTTTTGCCACTCCCTTTAGGGTCAATTTGTATTTCGAATTTCCAATAGAATAGGTTCGACTTAGCCGTTTATTACACTCGTCATAAACGCTTCACCTGTATAGCCTACGGGTTAACCTATAGTTAAATTATCAGTTTTTACCCATTTTTCAAAACCCTTTGTTTAATATAAAGCTCTAACCATTTCAGTTGTTCTTTTCCAAATTTATTCTGAGAGGTTTAAAGTATACTCTGTAAAAATTTCACTCCAGATAAACGTCACCAAAGCGTGCAAAGCGCTCACCAAAGTCTGCAAATGTTAAAATTTTGGTAGATTTCCCCTTGTTGTACAATTGTTATATAATATTTCTGAAATATGAAAAGTTGACTAAATCCATCTTGAAATGTCGGAGAACAAATAACTCCAACATTGAATAAATTGGTTCATAACTTCTTACGAAAAATTAAACTTGAAAAAACATCGTAGATTTACATTTTAAACTCCATAAGAGGAACAATTGCTTTTAGCGAGCTGAAAAATGACTCTACAACAAAACAAAAAATAGGCATATTCTGATTTTGCCTAGGCTATACGAATTTGCAGCCGCCCATGAACATTTAAATAGTCGCTTTTTTGGACCACTCTAATATAGCCGCTTCAATTTTATTAGCGATCACTACTAAACTACGAACAAAGGCATACAATATCATTACTCATGCAATATATAAAAATAACCCATGTAGAAATCGCCCCATTTTTCCCCATATCAATTAGGATAATGGTCAGAATCTCACTACAATAACTGGACTAGTGAGTTCTAATCAGGACCCTTTATGGCACTACTAAGATTTATTATTCTTTATAACTAGAAAAATTATGTGCGTCTAGTTAGGCCCTAATCTTGTATTTGAGCCAGGCTTTGGTTGGTTCCTGCGATTAAGATGAAAGGACCGAAAAGTCCTAGTCAGGAACTGGTCGGGCCTTGGTCAGCATACCCCAAATTGACTTTCTGAATGTGGCACTGCAGCATATATAATGCAGTGCCATCTCCAGAAGTTTGTGTGCACTGAATTATACTTTAGTAAACGGGCGAATGACTGCCATAACAACACGTGACAGCAAACTAAAAATTATTTTCATCTTAAGCATCTGTACTCAGGTTCTTACTCTTTGTCATTGCGAGTATTATGCTTTTAGGCATTAATTTGTGTTTTTTATTTATGCTAGAAGTTTTTCATCAATTAAAGGAAATGTAATGCACGGAGAGACTTTTGATATCAATATTTGGTTCATGCTATATCATTAAAATAAAATGTGAAAATTTAGGAATAATCGAGGTACTGTTATAAAGATTCCGATTATAAAATAAGAGTGTGAAAAAGCGTTAATGGTCAATGACAAGTTTTGTAAACAATATTATGAAAAGTAAGTATATTAAGTAACATAAGTTATAAGAAATGTATGATATACTAATATTCTTAAATAAGAATGCGTATTGAAATGAGAGCCACTAGTAATATCTGCAACCGAGATTTGCGAGAATTCTTAAAGACTATTGTGTGGAGTTAGCTTGACTATAAATTTGAATTGAATTTCGCGCGTCGAAACTTAATCGCCAGAGTGCTCTGGGTCCAAAGAATAGTGTGTGGGAATGCGTGTGGAGTGAGTCAGGCTTGCTTGATAGGCTCCAACGTCCGTTTTTTTGGTGAGACGGTCCGTCGCGAAAAAGAGCTCGTTCTGGTTTCTATCGGGAAACCTCTTCTCATTCGAAACCTGTAGCCGGCTAATATCGTTTAGCTGTTCGTCTGTAATTAAAATATATAACTCTGTGTTCAAGAAACCGATGGTGTTGTTTCCTTTGATCTCTCAACGCGCCGGATAGAATGCTCATCAGCAATTGGAGATCCTGAGACCTTTTCGACTTGGATTAAATTTTAGTTAACTAATTCAGCATTTTGGAACATTTGGCGATCCTGCCAGGAGTTGCAATCGTTATAATTCTGCGTGTAAAACTTTTGAACATTTTTTTGAAATAATTCCGGTTTCGGTCTGTTATTTAATTTGAAAGTGGTTCATTTGAACTATCATTTATTGACAGTTTAAAGAGAAAAAAAATGGTAAAAACATTAAGTCGCCATTACGAATCCCTTAAGCAGCTGGATGCTGAAAACCCTAATTTGCAAGTTTTGCAAAATCGTTTGCATCTTGTATCGCAAGTGTGGCAATTATGCCTAATGACCGGAACTCAAATATTGGATTTGAAGCACTTCGACGTAGAAAATGGATACTTTGTCGATAAGGAATTTGAAGCTGCCGAATAAATATTCCTCGAGTTTAACGACGCAGTTATGATTCATCTACAAGCGTTAGAAGACAACAAGTCTACATCAGCGAGTCCTTCTCAGGGGAATAATGGAGTTCCTCTTAACTTTCAACTTCCTTCTACGGCTCAACAACGTCAAATGTCATCGTTACCTTTGATTTCTGTTCCGAAATTTTCAGGTAAGCCAACAGATTGGGCAACATTCCGCGATTATTTTACTTCGCTTATTATTCAAAATCACGCTTTGGATAATTTACGGAAATTACATTATCTAAAATCTTCGGTCGAAGGAGAAGCTGATTCATTAATAAAAAATATACCATTAACTGCGAATAATTTTGAGACAGCATGTGATCAATTGAAAAGTCGTTTTGACAATCCTCGTGCTCTTGTTATTGCGGAATTAAAATCACTCTTTTCAATGTTAGCAATAAAAAGTGACTCTGTTAATGCACTTAAGGCTATGCGTAATCATGTAACCGAAAAAATCGCAGCTCTCGAAAACTTAGGTCGCATAAAGTCGCAGACTACTGCTCCGTCTAAGGAAGCTGAATCGGATGGAGTGAGTGATATTTTAGTTTATCACTTTTCTCAAAAATTAGATGCTAAAACTCGATTAGCTTGGGAATTGCAACTGAGAAATTCAACTGAATATCCACATTTTTCGAAATTTCTAGAATTCTTAGATTCACGAATTCGAGCGTTAGAAGTAGTTCAGCGCGTAGATGAGTCTGAAAATAAACCTGATGCTGTAAGATCTCATGTTGTGTCAAATCAAAAGAATTGCCCTCTCTGTTCGGTTGCGCACAAATTGTTTCCATGTCCAGAGTTTAAGAAAAAATCAGCTAAAAAACGGTTTCAGTTTGTAAAATCGCAAAAAATTTGTTTAAATTGTCTAGCATCAGGACATTCTTTGGCTGGTTGTTGAAGTTCCGTTTCATGTGCTCACTATCAATTGAGACATCACACTTTGTTGCATTTTAAACGAAATGTAGAAGAAAAGAAAGAGGTATTGGTGCAAAATAAAACCGCTTCTGGTGAAGAAGTACCGACTTCGTCTAAGAGCTTAACTCCAGCCGCCCAATCGCTTCATGCGGCTGCAAATCGGGTAACTACGACTAAAGTCTTGTTAGCAACAGCTAAAGTGTTTGTGTCTTCTAATTCCGGTCGTTCAATAACAGTTCGCGCTTTTTTGGATCAAGGTTCAACTTGCAAATTCGTCCCAGGTCATTAGAAGAAATTAAACTTCTCGGTTTGGGCAGTGTCTCAACTGGTGAGTCACATTTGATGACTCCGATCAAAATTCGTTTTCGTTCGGGACAAGGTCCAACTTTTTTCACAAATGCATTGATTTTGGAGCATCTAACGAATTACGTGCCTACATTTTCTGAAGATGTGTTGTCAAAACCACATTTGATGAATCTCGATTTCGCTGATGATGATCCTATAGGGTCACAGCCAACACACATCATTATCGGTGCTGACCTTTATGGTTCAGTACTTTGTGACGGGCTCAGGAAAGGTCGTTCTCATGAACCCATAGCACAGAATACACCCTGTAAAAAGGAGAGCATTAAAGTGGATTATATGGCATTGAAAAAATTGTACACTTTAATGCCTATAAATCAACACAAATTCCGTTTTTGTCCGAATGTTGATTTAACGGCATTCGAATGCATTGATTGTATTCGATATATCCGGTCGGAAAAAGCATTAAATGGCATTCGACTTATTTGGTAATTCAACAGCATTGAACGGCATTAATTCCATTCTATGCCTTCGATCGCTGAAGGCACTGCATGGCATTAAACTGATACGGTCATTCAAGTGCATTTAATGGCATTAAATCAACGGCATCACAAAGAAGCCACTTTAATGCCATAATTTTTGTGTGAGATTCAAAATGATTCGAACGAAAACTGTCTAATTCCATGAAGCGCATTCGGACAAAAACGGAATTTGTTTGGATTTATAGGCATTAAAGTGTACGATTTTTTCAATGCCAGATAATCTACTTCAATGCTCTCCTTTTTACTGGGCAGCTTTCGGCTGGGTTCTCTCTGGAAAGAATTTCGAACCTCGTTATAATTCGAATCCTTTCAATTTGAGCGATGCTATCGTGCATCATTGTATTTCGAATAACGATTTAAATATTTTAAATCAATCTCTGGAACAATTTTGGAGTCTCGAAGAAGTTCCCAAAACATCGCAATTGACTAAAGCCGATGAAGAATGCGAAGTACATTTTCAGTCTACTCATTCGCGAACTCTTGAAGGTCAATATGTGGTTCGGTACCCTTTCAAATCCGTTCCCCGATAAACATTGGTTTGTCTCGGAAAACAGCAGAAAAAGCTTTACATTCTCTGTTAAAGCGGTTGAATGAAAATTCAGATCTTTTTGAACAATATGATAAGTTTATGGAAGATTACGAACATCTTGGACACATGTCTAGGGTTTCAGACCCACCTCTTGATTCCTCCCAGGTAGTTTATTTAACACATCATCCCGTGATTAGAGCATCGAGCACTACAGCCGTAAGTGGTGTTTTCATTGCATCTGGACTTACGTCGAATTTCACATCATTAAACGATTATATGCACGTTGGGCCTAAATTGCAAACAAATTTGTTCGAAATTGTTCTGCAATGGCGAACTTTTAAATTCGTCTACGCCGCGGATATCGCTAAAATGTATAGACAAATTTTAATCGATGGAAGAGACCGTGATTATCAGAGAATTCTTTGGACTCCGGAACTTAAATCAGAAGTTATTGAATTTCGTTTGAATACCGTGTCTTACGGTACAACGGCTACACCGTTCCTTGCATTGCGAGTACTTCGACAATTGGTTAAAGACGAAGAGTCTCAGCATCCTAAAGGTTCAGTTGTTCTCGATCAACAAATTTACATTGATGATTGCCTATTTGGGGCGGACTCTGAAGCTGAAATAATTGAAAGTCGAGAAGACGTTAAAGTGCTACTTAAAAAGGGTCATTTTGAATTGAGGAAATGGGCCAGTAATTCGCCTTCGTTACTCAAAGATATTGATAAGCAAGAACATGGACTTGCTGTTGAAAAACCTTTTGATGAAAGTGACACGTTGAAAGTTCTCGGTGTTGTTTGGCTTCCTCTTTTGGACATCTATCGCTTTAAAATTCAGTTACCTGAATTATCAATTGAAACAAAACGCTCGGTTTTATCTTTAATTGCTCGTTTATATGATCCTCTGGGCTGGGTGTCACCGGTTGTGATTCTTGCTAAAATTTTTATAGAGAAACTTTGGGTTAGATCTATTTCATGGGATGAACCATTACCTGAAGACCTTGCCACTTACTGGAACAAATATCGAAGTAGCTTGTCCAAGCTGGATATATTGTCGATTCCGCGATGAACGGGGCAAGGAAAAACCGTAATTGACAGTTCGATTCATGGGTTTTCAGACGCGTTGAATGTCGCGTATGCCGCCGTAGCGTACCTACGTTTAGTGATCGATTCTGGTGAAATACGAGTCGTTTTACTTTCAAGTCGAACCAAGGTAGCTCCAGTAAAAACGCAATCAGTTCCCCGGTTGGAACTGTGCGGAGCTCTTCTGCTTACTAAACTGATTTCAGCTGTTAAAGCTATATCACAATTCTCAAACTTAAAGTTGCAATTTTGAACTGATTCTACTGTCGTACTAGCTTGGTTGAATAAACATGCTTCGACCTGGAAAACATTTGTTGCGAATCGTGTCGCCGCAATTCAAGCGGAGGCACCATTTTCTAACTGGAGTCATGTTTCCACTAAAGATAATCCTGCCGATCTGGCCTCTCGTGGAATTTTTGTTCCTGAATTCGCCGAGACTCAATTATGGTCGCATGGCCCGTTTTGGCTGAGCCAAGCTGAAGAGTTTTGGCCTAAAAATCGGGAAGTTCAAAACCTCGAAACTGATTTGGATTCTTGTGTGCGAGCGCATCATATGCATGATCGAATTAAGTTTTGTTTAGACAATCTTGCAAGTCGAATTTCTTCCTGGTCGAAACTGGAGCGTATTTTAGCATATTTCTTAAATTCTTGGACATACAAGTCGGATTTTCTCCTGTAAAAGTCAGGAATACAAACGATGTCACTTTTCTAAAGTACTGCGTTGAAAGCGAGATTATGTGGATTAGATATATTCAAGCTGAATCGTTCTCTAAAGAAATCGACAATTTAATCGAGAAGGTTGAACTCAAACGGGGCAATCCGTTACTACCATTAAATCCATTCGTTGATGGCAACTCAATTCTTCTGGTCGGAGGAAGGTTGGCTCACGCGAATCTAGAGTTTGATCGAAAGTTCCCAATAATTTTGAAAGCACATCCAGTAGTGAAATTGATTGTTCGTTATGTTCATGAAAAAGGTTTACATGGAGGTACGCAATTAACCCTGAATTTATTAAGACAAAAATTCTGGATTATTCGAGGTCGACAAACCGTTAAATCGGTAATTTACAATTGTATACCTTGTGTACAATTACGTGCTGAAGTATCTAATCAGTTGATGGCAGCGTTGCCTAAAAGTCGTATTACACAACCCGGACGACCCTTCATACATGTAGGCATTGATTACGCGGGTCCTGTTAAAATAACTACTGTCCGTCCAAAAAGTTTAGGCACCGCGATTTTTGTACAGATTTTCGTGAAAATCTCAGCAGGAAAAAATTCTAAAAATATGAAACATGCATGTTGCAGGTGAACGTTTTCCCAATACTGATACAGAATTTCCAAATTTTCAGGTGATGGGCGATTATTTCCGGGCGAGTGAAAGGTGAAAAAGCATAATAATGATATTATCATTTCAGAATACTAAACTTTGAATGGCTGTAAGTCACTGAGAAAAAGTATGAAAAATCTGCAAAAAATATCAGGGTTTCGCTGATCCTTTCTGTGCCCAGTGGTGATATTTCGAGTCAGAAATAATTATTTGTTAATAAGTTATTGACAAAAGAGTGGGGAGGTGTTATCTCCGAAACTAAGGAACCTACACAGATGATTCTTGGAGCCAATTACACATTTTTGGCTTCTGACAATGTTGTGCGTATTACCAATGAGCAAAAAGTTGCACTTGAATGTTTAAAAAATTATTTTCTTCGTGGAAAAATACAAAAGGCTTAACGATAATCGAGGCTACCGCACTCTCAGCATGGGACCTTGCTGGCGCTATTGCTACATGTGCAGCGCAACCTTCCCTCACACACACACAGTTACACAGTCCCTAAGCCCTGATGCAAAAAAAAGAGATACGGTTTCCTCGATTATTATAAAGACTTTTGTATTTTTCCAAGAAGAATATAATTTTTTAAACATTCAAGTGCAACTTTTTGCTCATTGGTAATACGCACAACATTGTCAGAAGCCAAAAATGTGTAATTTGCTTCAAGAATCATCTCTGTACTTCCTTAGTTGCGGAGATGACACCTCCCCACTCTTTTGTCAATAACTTATTAACAAATAATTATTTCTGACTCTAAATATCACCACTGGGAACAGAAAGGATCAACGAAACCCATACATTTTTTGCAGATTTTTCATAATTTTTTTCAGTGACTTACAGCCATTCAAATTTGAGTATTCTGAAATGATCATATGATTATTATGCTTTTTCACCTTTCACTCGCCCGGAAATAATCACTAATCATCTGAAAATTTGGAAACTCTGTAACAGTATTGGGAAAACCTTCACCTGCAACATGCATGTTGTCTCATATTTTCATAATTTTTTTCTGCAGAGATTTTCACGAATATCTGTACAAAAATCGCGGTGCCTAAACTTTTTGGACGGACAGTATTCATCGCGGTCGAGGCTACACTTCGCATTCGGCATACATTGCCGTATTTGTTTGTTTTGCAGTGAGAGCCATACATCTCGAGCTAGTAAGTGACTACACCACTGCTCTCAAACGTTTTGTGTCGCGTCGAGGTTTACCTCATACCATTCATAGTGATCGTGGAACGAACTTCCAGGGTTCTAATCGGGAACTCGAGGAAACTTTCCGAGAGGTAACGCAATCGCCTCAAGTTAAAGCGTATTTGATAAACGATAAAATTCGATGGGATTTCATCCCACAAGCTGCGCCTCATTTTGGAGGGATTTGGGAGGCTGGGGTTCGTAGCGTAAAGCATCATTTGCGTCGTCTCCTCGGAGCGCATGCGCCTACTTTCGAAGAACTTGCCACATTATTATGTCAAATTGAATCTTGTTTGAACTCTAGACCACTGTGTCCTTTGTCAGATGATCCAGAAGACCTTCGAGTCTTAAGTCCCGCACATTTCTTAATTGGTGGAGAATTGACTGCAATGCCCGAATTGTCGTTAGAAAATGTTAAACAAAATCGTTTGTCAAGATGGCAACTGTGGCAGCAACTGCTCGAAGTCTTCTGGAAGACTTGGTCTCAAGACTATGTTTTGTCGTTACATCAACATAACAAGTGGCAGCTCCGAAGGAAGGAGTTGTGTATTGGACAAATAGTTTTAGTCAAGGATGAATGTTTACCACCTATACTAAATGGGCACTAGGTCGAATAGTCGATGTAAAAAGAAGCTCAGATGATCTTGTAAGGGAAGTAACCGTTCTTACTGCATCAGGTACTTATGTACGGCCAATAACTAAACTAGCGCTATTACCTGTTGATTCGCAATCACAAGATTAAAAGTTAATTTGTTAAATTTTCAATATTTGGACCGTGATGCTCCAAAGAGGGGCGGAAATGTGTGGAGTTAGCTTGACTATAAATTTGAATTGAATTTCGCGCGTCGAAACTTGACCGCCAGAGTGCGCTGGGTCCAAAGAATAGTTTGTGGGAATGCGTGTGGAGTGAGTCAGTCTTGCTTGATAGCATGATCCAACCCACTCATGGTCTAGCCGAAAAACGTTCCATTTTCGTCCAACTCACGCATACCAGCTCCACGGCCATCTTGGTTACCATCCAACACATCCGCCAGCCGTACATCTATTGAATATGGCGGTGTAGCTGGTATCGTTGCTGATTGGCTGCCATTTTTTTTACTTGCGCGTGGCTAGACCTGGTGTGAATTGGATCATGCTTGATAGGCTCGAACGTCCGTTTCTTTGGTGAGACGGTCCGTCGCGAAAAAGAGCTCGTTCTGGTTTCTATCGGGAAACCTCTTCTCATTCGAAACCTGTAGCCGGCTAATACCGTTTAGCTGTTCGTCTGTAATTAAAATATATAACTCTGTGTTCAAGAAACCGATGGTGTTGTTTCCTTTGATCTCTCAACGCGCCGGATAGAATGCTCATCAGCAATTGGAGATCCTGAGACCTTTTCGACTTGGATTAAATTTTAGTTAATTAATTCAGCATTTTGGAACAACTATATACTAAAAACGCCCGAAGGTTTCCGAGCTGTTCCGTCTATATAGCCGAGTAAGCAGCAAAGGTGAAATGCTATATGATACAGACGGAATAGTAGACGCTTTAAAAGCCTCTTTTAGAGAATTATTAGTAGGTGAAGCTATAGGACAACAGAACTGAGGCATAGAAAATTAAGCATTAGAAAACCCAATTGAAAAAGTCTGTGTCACGGAGGTTAGAGATATAATTAAGAACTTAGAAACCGGTAAGGCTGCTGGTGTAGACAGTATTAGCGCTGAAAAAGCTTAAATGCGTTGGCGAGTACATACCTCACAGGTTGTGCGAATTGATATGTACTTGAAGTTACGAACGTTCATATGAACGAAATTAAAAATTATTTTCCGAATTTTTTTGGCCTTAATCCTTTAGGAGGTCAAAAATGATATTCTGTCCGAAATTTTTTTCGAATTTTCAACTTGTATGGGGTTACTGCCCTTACACATCACCCATTATTCAGACCTGCCTTATACAAGTTTGATTGTCGATATTTGAAAATTTAAGAACGTCAAAAATCCTATTTTTTTATTCCGCGAATTATAGGGCAGGTGAGAATGTTCGGCAAGACCCCTAAAAACCACCCATATGGTATGCACACCTAAAAAGTTAAAAATTACAAGTTTCATTGTCGATATTTGAAAATACAAAAACACCAAAAATCTTCTTTTTTACATTCTCATTCTAATGAGCAGGTATTAGTTTGATGTAAAATTTGACATAGTCGGTTTTCATCAAATCTCCACGTTTTGAGACCTCCTGAGTCAGAAAAAACGATTTTTACAAAGGTGTCTGTCTGTATGTCTGTCTGTCTGTCCGTCCGTCTGTCTGTATCGTGTAGGCACGATAACTTTCAGAAGATTTATCAGATTGGATTGTGCTTTGGCACACTTTTTCATGGCCTACAAAGAAAGAACGAGTTCGTTAACCAGCTAATTGAATGAAAATTCAAAAAGTGAGCACATTTTGAAAATTTTTGAGACCACTTTTTTTGAAGATTTGCAAATTCTATGTACGGTTATTAGTAGTACGCAAAAGGACGAACAAAATATCCTAATGACTTTCCTGATAAAAAAAAATTACTGGAGTTATAGCATTTTCAAAATTCCAAAAAACAATCGAAAATGAACATTTTAAGCCGAAGAACGCACGATATGAAAAAAAGTCAAGAGGAGGAAAACATTGCTTTTTGAACACCCTATAATATTTTCATAACAACTTTTTGAATTTTTTGAAAAATTAAAAATTCAAATTTTGATCGCCCAAAAAAAATGAAAAATCAAAAATTCTATTTTGCTGTCAAACTATGCAAGATACGACAAAAGATGATTCCACAAAAATTGTGCACCTAAAAAAGATGTACAAATTTTGTAATCAATTTTTCTTGTAAGAATATATTCAATATGAAAAAAATTAACTTTTTTTGAAAAACGGCACAAGCTGAAATAAAATTTTAACTAATAAAATTTGTCGCCTAGATTATATCATTATTTTTCATTTGAAATCAAATACAAATTTAGTAATTTGTATATGAAGAACATATAATACGAAGCACATAGTGCGCGATCAGTGTATTTCGGAGCGCGAAGCGCGATGACCAAATCGCGCGCCGTTACTGCGCTAGAACTTTTTTGTTTCTATCATACGGTGCACAGAACCGAGCGTGGTACGCAAGGTTCAAATGATTTTCAAATCAAATATCGAGCGCGAAGCGCGAGTGTCTGGATGTGAATGTGTTCCTTAAGGTCGATAGAACCTTGAGTAAATAAAGTTCCTTTTCAGTCTAAAATAAAAACAAATTTAACAATCACTTCATATTTAGAGGTTTTCATAATTTTATAATATTTGCAAACAATTTTTTCTTTTCATCGAAGTCGAACACGAAGTTCAAAAATCTAGAGGAACCGAGCGTAAAGCGCGATGTAAATACGCCCGAGCGCGTAGCGCGAGGTGAATACATAATGGAGCGCGAAGCGCGACATAAATATATGATCGAGCGCGAAGCGCGAATATCCAACAGTCGCGCGCCCCAGGCGCGCTCATACTTGCGAGCGATGAGAACCCGGTAAAAAGGCTTGAATAGAATAGAATTAAAAATTTAAGATTTCAGTGAGAAAGTAGAGATAATCCTATTATTTTTAATACCTGATTTTCCCTTCAGGCTTCAATGTTCAAGAAAGTAATAAGCGGCTCAGAAATGTAATTCCCGTCTATTCACATAGTGTTAATGACTCTTTCCTATTCCAAAAAGAAGGTTAGATATGAAGTGTGTTCAATTCAGTTTGATTCATACGCGAAATGTGTACATTGAATTTTCTGAATTACCGGTTTTTGAATTCAAGTTAGGAAGGGTCTATTACAGTGAATTCAAGTTTACATTGCCGAGAGATGGTGTGACTTCAATTCAAGAAATCGGAATTGATTTTATATGAAACGTATTATCTGCAATTCCAAATGGTATAACTGAATTGAATGAAATAGGATTTGTGATGCCGAGATACCAACAAAGAATTTATGTATTCTGAAAACATTAGTTAACTTGAATAATTAATTAAATAATTATTTAATTAATTAATATAATTATACATATATATAGTAATAATAAAATCTTTAATAATCGTCAGTAAATTGTCCTTTTACTGCTTTTGGTATTAGATAGGTAGAAAATTATATTTTTCAAACTGTATTGAAACGTATAGCAGTTGCTTCTTTCTAATTACTGTCTCTGGTTTAAGAGAACGAAGGGAAAATCAGATATTAACATGAATGGAAATTTTCAATCCTATTCTATTCAAGCCTTCTTACCGGGAATGTGCCCGCGGAGCAATCAGAGTTTTTATACCACGAATTTATAGACCAGATGAGAATGTTAGACAAGACCTCTAGCAACCACCCGTATGGTATGCACACCTAAAATGTTAAAAATTACAAGTTTGATTGTCGATATTTGAAAATATTTCACCTATACACCTGCACCTTTTGCGGATTAATTAAATATGTATCTAGAAAGAAGTAATAGATCATCCTTGTTTTCCCCCATAACTATATGACGCAGTAGAAGTTGCCAGGACAAAGCAAAATATGACCTTGAAAGTATTTACGCGAAATACTTGAGATAAGAAATAACCTTGAAGCTGTCTACATGAATTCAGAATTGCGCAATATTACTCTGTGCCGTCATCAGGAATGTTCTACAAGCTTAGCACGGACATGAACCACTACATGTTAGAAGCTGCTCGATGTCAGTGAGGTAGGAATCTTGCATTAGAGCGCAGTCTGCTCATCTACTTGTCTGGGTCTAACAGTTCGGTTGAACGAACCTCGCAGTTCCGTTACGGCTCACTGCGCTACGCGTGCGCACTGGTCTGCACTGATAATTAAGATATATATTATAAAATATTATATTATACGTAGGTTAATATTAAAAAAAGTATTAAATATTTAATTTTTTATTACATTAATCTAATGCTTTTTGAGCACCCGTCGTAATTGTTTTCTTTTCACCTGCTGGCCTACTCGCACTGCGCAAACTCGAGAATTGCCGCGTTCTGAGGGGGCCGGTTACCGTTATGACGCGCTTCCCTAACCGTAGCTGCGTAGCATCAGCGTTTCTGTTTCGTAACATTTCATAAGCGTCTGTTGAGTGTTGAAGGTGAATTGAAGGGCAGTGGACTTTTTTAAATCTTATTTCTACAGTGTGCAGTAAAGAAAAACGGCGTACGAGGAACTACCTTCATTCCTTGGCATTGATGATTTAGAAATAAATAATGCTTTAGGCTCTCGCACAGGAATCAGTGAAGTTGGGACTGTATATGCTTCAACGCCTTGCTTCCCACCAGAGTTTTACTCTGAATTGAATAATATATTTTTTCTATCTTTAATATTTTTCACAAGAAAGAAAATTGACAAATGACGTATTCTGAAAATATATGTGTAATTTTGCAACCCAACACCCAATCCCACAGGAGTAATGGTAAAGGTGATTAATTGATGTAACCAAACAGTTCGTTTGCTGTAAACCAACGGTGCTATTACTGCAATCGAACTTGTAGGTCACTGTAACCGAACAGTTCGCTTTTGAGTACTGATCTTAAGCGAGCAGTTTGGCTACTGCAACCAAACTGTTCGGTGACAGTGACCAAACGTCGTAAAACGAACCAGTTCAGTCACAGCAACCCGTGAGTTGGGTCAGTCCATAGGCAAACCGACATGAAAGTTCGGTTGAGAGAACCCGATTTCTGGTTGCCGCAACCAAACCTTTCTTTGCATGTAATGTATGACGGTGTCATGAATAGAGAATTTGTTCGCAATAAAATTATCTGTACAGTGAAGTTTGTTACGTTCTTTAGCAATTTTTTTTTCACTGACTTATTCAAACTTTTGTAGAGAGGTCAACATTTTTGAAACCTGTAGTGGTCCCTTCCTATTCCTATGTCCGTGGTTTTTACCCAATACTCATAACATGCGCGGTTGCACACACTGAACGTGACTTGTGGAGGTTAGATTTTATGAAAAGTGAATATATTACCTGATAACGGTTGAATATATATGATTTTTGTTCTCATACGTCTTTAACATTAACAAATCAATTAAAGAAAGTTCAAAAAAGTTAAAAATTATATTTTGTGCAACGAAAAATTAAGCTAAAAATAATCGTCATTCTGAAATGAAAAATTAATATTATTATTCCTTGAACCAATTACCGTATATTCAATAAAACGCTTGGAAGCATAATACACTAGCACCACTTATTACGTAGACACACCCATTTGGATTCAGAATAAACAAATTTTCTCTTAAAAAGATTGAAAGCTAACCAAGAAATTCATAATAAAATGAGCCTAGAGTGAAGTTATTTTGTCAATTTTTTAAGAAGCTAATGCACAAATATTGCAAATTGCAATGTTTTCCTTAAGATCAAATGAAATCTAAAGTTATAAACATTTTTTAATATTCTTGAGTTCATTTTGAAGATAAATATTTGAATAATCGCAGCAACTTAGGGAGTGTTCACATATTACGTAGCATGAAAAGGAGGGGAGGGGTTCTTCTTTCGTAACGGTCTGTTATGTGCTGGGAAGAGTTGCGGTGGGCGGGTATTATTGACTCGAGTACGTAACATTTTTTATTGACTAAAAAAAGCGATGTTACTAAACATCTCGAAAATATCGACCACATTGTTGTCGAAAACCTGATTGGTTGCGAAACTGCGTGAATATAACTTTTAGTGACTTTTCAGGTTGTTTATCTATTTATAATGATTTATGGAAAGAAATCAGTTATAAGATGGTTCGGTCATCTTGAAATAATGAAAGATGAACGACTGACCAAACAAGTGTATAGAGGTAAAGTAAATGGCATAATGCCCAGAGGTAGACCGCCAAACGAATGGTTAGAATCTGTGAATGAGACACTAATCCGAAGAGACATAAGAAGCCATAGAAACACGAGAGCTTGCATGAAAAAATGCATGGACGTGAAGGAAGCTTGATTAGTATGCCAGGACAGAAAAGTGTGGCGACAAATAGTTTGTAAACAGAGTGACAATAGAGTGAACGACGCCTGAAACAAAGACCTTGGATACTAAATGGGCCCAAGTGGGGAACCATACATAACAATTTTGTGAGGCTCTTCACCTGGGGAGATCGCTAGAGAGACTGATCAGCAACCTGGGTCGGAGTAGTGTTGCGGAATAAACGTGTCATTTGAATAAATTACACAAAAATTCCAGATCAATCTAAAATTTCTATACCTAACACCTATATACCTATCTACCTTATATCTATATTATTTCCTAAAATTTTGAAAGAGTGTGTAAAAGAATCTAAAGTAAAATTTTGCCATAATACGCATAATTTTAGAACAAATTTGAGTAAGTGTAAGTGATACTTAGAAGTAAAATAACCATTTTTTTAAATCTTTTAGATTCTTCTTCGACATATCTGAAATATTCAAAAATCTTTTCTAATTTTCTCAAGAATATTATAAAATGTATATTTGTGTAAGTTTAAATACAAACTGATAATACTTAATTCCTTGTAAGTAATTTCAATATTTGTGTGAATAAAAAATATTTAAAAAGCATTCAGTGTTAGATCAAAATATTTTTTTATTTATTTCTATACAGCATTTCATCTTTAAAAACCTTTTTTTATTTAGAAAACGTCTGTTATGTTTTTAACATGGGTTAAAAAAGGTTGAAAATAACTGTACGTAATATGTGAACGCTTCCTTATCAGCATAATTGTATAATTCTTCTAATGCATTCTGCAAGAAGTTGGAATAAAGAAAAAGGAGGAAAAAAATTGAAGTCCTCTCATTTGCAGGAATATAATAATAAAAATCAACTGAATGTATACTTTAAAGAATTTGTACACAAAAACTAATAATTACGAATTTCATATATTTAAAAAAATGTGTTTACCAGCAGAAAATACTATTTGAAAAACGTTTACTCTTTGAGGTGGTTTTAAAAATCTAATAAAATATTATAATTTGAACTCTTTTCAATAGCCAAAGTTGTTAATATGTAGGTAGCGCGAAACTCTATAAGCGACCAATTTGAAATGAACGTATGTTCTAGACGAGCATACATAAATTTCAGGGCATTATTTTGTTGAATTTGGCCACGATAGTTGAATTAAATTAGAAGCGATTTAAGGCTGAAATCGTTAACACCATTCTGTTTAAAGAAAGAAAATTAGTAAGAAGCGACACTGAGGAAAAATTAAAATACGCAAAATATTGTTAAATAATTATTTTTCGTGAGGTTCAAACTTTTTCTCATTTCATTTACAATTTCCGAAAATTTCTTGCCTTACTAAAATATTGTAGGGTATACTTCCGAAAAGGTCACCCAAGAATATTGAGTTGATACTTGGCCTATTTATTATATTTTATTATTATTATTATATTTTAAAATATCGTATCTCAGGGATCACAGCGCAAAAGGAGCTCAAAAAAGGGGAAAATGGGTTATTTTCTCACAAAAAGGGGGAAAATAGGGGAAAGATTAAACATTTATTTTTATATGTCGAAAATAACAAACAATCTTTTTATAATAAATGTTATATTTTTAAATAATTTTCAATGATTTCTGCCATTAAAGAATTTATTTTTAAAAATTGGATATACTTAGGTCGTTGGAAATCCATTCACAGTGATATAAAAAAGTTGGAGAAAAAAATAAAATTAGTTAAATACACCATTTTTATATGTTTAACATCGTTCTCATAAATATTTCTTTCCAAGATTTGTCATTTATTCCTTACTATAATTAATACTTGCCAACGGCGATACCACGCTGAAAATACCAGTTCTCGTAAGATCACTGAAGTTAAGCATTGTTGGGCGCGGTTAGTACTGGGATGGGTGACCGTTCAAGGAATACTGCGTGCTGTTGGCCCGTCGTGGGTGTGGTGGGCCCACATTGGTAGTAAATATCCACCTAGAAACACTACCCGAATCGGGTAGTGAGGCAATGAACTTTCGAGTTCGAACTGCTAATCAATATATGTATGTATAATTAATACTTTCAATGCAAATTTAAAACTTCACTCTTCAGCAGATCGAAGTAAAAATGATAAAATTAATCGAATCGTTTGAGCTGAGGGGGATAACAATTTGTGGTCCGACATCCAAAACAAGTGAAGAAAAAAACTGTTGAAATCGGTTAATATCTTCTGTTCTATTTTTTAAATTTACAATTAAAAATTTTTTAAATAAAAATTTTAATTTAAGAAAAAAATTTTTGCCTCAATTAAAATTTTTTGAAAATGTCCAAAAACATGTTTTTGGATTGATTCAAACCTGAAATGTCTTCAGCCTCAACCAAAGAAACATTACTTTTTATTCATGGGAAACATTTTTTTTCGTGGTATTTATAAAGTTCCAAAATCGCAAAAAAAAATGAAATCCCAGAAACCCTAACTCACGACAAAAGTTTTTTTCCGAAAAAACAAAATGATAAAATGTTTCTTTGGTTAAAGTTGAATAAATTTCAAGTCCGACATATTCAACTTTTTTTTAAATGTGTGCATGGCTCAATCCAAAAGAACAAGTTTTTGCACATTTTCAAAAAAATTGCTACTGCGGAAGAAAATTTATTTTTAAATTTGGTAATTTTGTATTATTGTTCACTAGTATAAGCTGTAAATATAACAAATTCGTCATAATTTTTGAACCAATAGGAAATATTTTGAATTTGAAATCGTTAAATTTTACTGATTAAAGTTTCTTTTCACTTTTGTCGAATGCCAACCCACAAGTTTTGTTTTCCCCCTCAGCTAAAACGATTTAGCACATTCACTCCCCCCTACTCTTCAGTGCTCTTAAACTCAAATTAAAAATTGCTCAATTTAGAACATTTAACATCGCAGTTGATGAATTTGGAATATTCCATTCTTTAATTAGGTAGGGATACAGCGTTCACCTTCTAATTCTCATTTAAAAAGTACTATATATTTTGTAATGTTATTGGTACCTTGTTTATTCATAAATAATGTATTTAAGTGTCATTATTATTATTATTATTATACCATTAAGCCATTTCCCTTTCGGGGTAGGCGTGACTTGCTCGGTTGGAAAATAGTATTGGGTATATGGGTGTATTGGTATAGAGTATATAGGTACAAGTTAGATAGGTATATAGGTGTAAAGTAGATAGGTATATAGGTGTTAGGTATATATGTTTTAGATTGATCTGGAATTCTCAGGTCATTTATTCAAATCACACGTTTATTCCGCAACACTGCTCCGACCCAGGTTGCTGATCAATCTCTCTAGCGATCACCCCAAGTGAAGAGCCTCATAAAATTGTTATGTATGGTTCCCCACTTGGGCCCATTAGAATCCAAGGTCTTTGTTTCAGGCTTCATTCATTCTATTGTCACTCTGTTTACAAACTATTTGTCGCCACCCTTTTCTGTCCTGGCATACTACTCTAGCTTCTTTTACGTCCATGCATTTTTTCATGCAAGCTCTTGTGTTTGTATGGCTTCTTACGTCTCTTCGGATTAATGTCTCATTTACCGATTCT